>JAPKLW010003954.1:0-32675 GCA_026898455.1 Plectranthus barbatus
TTTTCTTGTCTTTAATTCGTATGCCATATTGTCATCGTTTTACAACATAAATTATTCAAGATTTGATTGGCAACGTTATGAGGTTGGCCCAGATTTAAGCTAAATAAATACAATTATGAAAATATAACAATACAAATTAACAATAAAACTCACAAATAGTAATAAATTTTGAGCTCAAACTTCATCTTTAAAATACACACAAGAAAAAAGTATAAAGAAAAAACGTATCTCATTCCACCAAGCTTTTTGTTTCATGAGTTATGCAAACAAAATGGCAACTCACGAATGTATACTAAATAACATCTAAAGTACATCAAAGAATAAGATATCGAATATACTTATTTTATTTTTGAAAAAAATAACATTAATTTCTTCTACAATCGATGTAATGACCATTAAATAATAGAGTGCTCCTTGTGTCGTCCATATATAATGTGATTCGCCAAAGATGTGGTTCTTTGCTGCAGAAACTAATAACATTAATCTAAAATGAGATTTAAATTACTCAAAGAAGATTGGGGGCGAAATTATTACTTACTTAAAGATAGCTTTTACTTTTTTTTACCAAATTAAATATTATTTACCTCATTTTGAATTTTTGCTGTTGAGCCGAACCCGAACCACCTGCTCTTTGCTCCGTTTGTCCCTAAACTTTAAGCACAATCGCATCAACTCATCGCCTGAACATTCATCCCTAACGCCCGCTGAGACAGGCAAATGAGCCTGGACATGCACATTGCAGCTACAGTGCTACTGTTGTTGTCGCCATCATGTGCCGTTATGCAGCCGGAGCCACTTAGGTCAATAATAAATATGTGCTCCCATCGCGCTAGCTCTGCTATTGGTGTGCAATCCTACAAATGAAAATACGAAAAAAACTCATGCGCAATAAATCTGGGTTTCTAGCGTATTTAAAGTACGTTAAAATCAACAACTTGCATCCGCAAACTCTGTTTAGTTCACCGAGCTAGGGTATGAGAGAAAATGATTTTTGGGGATTATAGAAACAAACCGAATGAGATTCCGATACCCGTGGAATATTTTATGAATTTTCAAACTATTAAACTTGGGGTGAAAATGAGAAATTCCAAAAATTGTAGAACTCGTGATTTAGATAATTTCTATGGATGTCCATTTTTCAAAATGGAAGATGATTGTCAAATTCAAAATCAACGAAGGTGGATTAACTAGGTTTATTACATAAAATAATAGATCCGAAACCGACGAATAGGATCAAGCCACGGGTCACCTTAACTTTTCAATCCACTTGCTATATTTCTAATTGTTGAAATTAGAGTCTTGCGGCGCAAGAGTGGAAATTATGCAAGCAAAAGTGAGAGAATGACAAGTAGCTACATTTCACCCATTCCTTCTCTCCCGCAACCCCACAACACACCAGCTCCTTCTCGAATTTCAGATTGATACAGCGTGAATTAGCCAACGAATTCTAAAGTCTAAATGAAGGCCTTGGTTCAAACTTTCTATAGTATCCGGAATCGCACCGATCCGATGAGTATCGTGAGAGTTACAGCACCATTTGCAGGCACTGTTGGTAGACTGCCGATGCCGCAAAACTGCTTCCAGCGTCCGTCTTATCTCGCAATTATCTGGACGATCCAGCCAGAATCGGACCTCAATTTCTATATACCGAATGGAGATCGTGATTCAAGGTTTCTATATCACTTGGAATATTCCAATTCCGTCGAGTATCGAGAGAGTAACGACACCATTTACAGGCCCCATCGGTATGATTTTCAACTCCATAACCTCCGATGAAACTTCGATTAAAGTTGTTGAATCTGTGTATAAGCAAAATATTATTTTTCAATGTTATTTTAGGAACATTTTAGGCAATCCTACAGATGAAAATACGAAAGAAACTAGTTAGCAATAAATCGGGGTTTCTAGCGTATTTAAAGTACGTTTAAAACAACAACTTGCATTTGCAAGCTCCGTTTAGTTCACCGAGCTAGGGTATGCGAGGGAATGATTTGTGGGAATTATAGAAACAAATGGAATGAGATTTCGATGCCCGTGGAATATTTTATGAATTTTCAAACTATTAAGTTCGGGTTGAAAATGAGAAATTCAAAAAATTGTGGAATTAAATCCACGAGTAGAACTCGTGATTTCAATAATTACTATGGATGTTCATTTTTCAAAATGAAAATTGATCTTTGAATATAAAATCAACGAAGGTGGATTAACTAAGTTTATTACATAAAATAACAGATCCGAAACTGACGAATAGGATCGTGCCACGGCTCACCTTATCTTTTCAATCCACTTGCTATATTTCCAATTGTTGAAATTAGAGTCTTGCGGCGCAAGACTTAAATTATGCAAGCAAAAGTGAGAGAGAGACAAGCACCTGCATTTCACCCATTCCTTCTCTCCCGCAACCCCACAACAGACTAGCTTCTTCTCGAAATTCAGATTGATACAGCGTGAAATAGCCAACGAATTCTAAAGACCAAATGAAGGCCTTGCTTAAAAATTTCTATAGAATCCAGAATTGCACCAATCCGATGAGTATGGCTAGAGTTACGACACCATTTGCAGATGTTGTTGGTAGATTGTCGATGCCGCAAAACTTCTTCCAGCCTTCGTCTTATCTTGCGATTATCAGGACGATCGAGCGAGATAAGGACCTCAATTTCCATATACTGATGGAAGATCGTGCTTCAAGGTTTCTATAGCACTTGGATTCATCTAATTCCGTCGAGTATCGAGAGAGTTACGACACCATTTACAAGCTCCGTCGGTATGATTTTTGACTCCATAACCTCCGATGAAACTTCGATTAAAGTTGCTGAACCTGTGTATAAGCTATATATTATTTTTCCATGTATTTTTAGGAACATTTTAGGCAATCCTACACACGAAAATATGAAAGAAACTCGTGCGCAATAAATCGGGGTTTCTAGCATATTTAAAGTACGTTAAAATAAACAACTTGCATCCGCAAGATCCGTTAATTAGTTCACCGAGCTAGGGTATGTGAGATAATGATTTATGGGAACTATAGAAACAAACAGAATGAGATTCCGATACCCATGGAATATTCTATGAATTTTCAAACTATTAAGTTTGTGTTGAAAATGAGAAATTCCAAAAATTGTGGAATTAAATCCACGAGTAGAACTCGTGATTTAGATAATTTCTATGGATGTCCATTTTTCAAAATGAAATATGATTGTCGAATTCAAAATCAACGAAGGTGGATTAACTACGTTTATTCTATAAAATAACAGGTCCGAAACTGACGAATAGGATTGTGCCACGGGTCATCTTATCTTTTCAATCCACTTGCTATATTTCTAATTGTCGAAATTAGAGTCTTGCGGTGCGAGACTAAAAATTATGCAAGAAAAAGTGAGAGAGAGACAAGCAGCTGCATTTCACCTATTCCTTCTATCCCGCAACCCCACAAAACACCAGCTCCTTCTCGAAATTCAGATTGATACAACGTGAAATAGCCAACAAATTCTAAATAACAAATGAAGGCCTTGCTTCAAGATTTTTATAGAATCCGGAATTGCACCGATCTGATGAGTATCGCGAAAGTTACGGCACGATTTGCAGATGCTGTTGGTAGACTGCTGATGCTGCAAAACTGCTTCCAGCCTCCGTCTTATATCGCGATTATCAGGACGATCGAGCGAGAATCGAACCTCAATTTCCATATACCGAATGAATATCGTGCTTCAAGGTTTCTATAACACTTGGATTCATCCAATTCCGTCGAGTATCGAGAGAGTTACAACACCATTTACAGGCCCTGTCGGTATGATTTTTGACTCCATAACCTTCGATGAAACTTCGATTAAAGTTGTTGAACATGTGTATAAGCTATACATTATTTTTCCATGTCTTTTTAGGAACATTTTAGGCAATCCAACAGACGAAAATACGCAATAAATTGGGGTTTCTCGTGTATTTAAAGTACGTTAAAATCAACAACTTGAATCCGCAAGCTCCGTTTAGTTCACCGAGATAGGGTATGTGAGATAATGATTTATGGGAATTATAAAAACAAACGGAATGAGATTCTGATAGCCGTAGAACATTTGATGAATTTTCAAATTATTAACTTCGGGGTGAAAATGAGAAATTCCAAAAATTGTGGAATTAAATCCACGAGTAGAACTCGTGATTTACATAATTTCTATGGATGTCCATTTTTGAAAATGGAAAATGATTGTCGAATTCAAAATCAACGAAGGTGGATTAACTAGGTTTATTACATAAAATAACAGTTCTGAAACCGACGAATAGGATCGTGCCACGGGTCACCTTATCTTTTCAATCCACTTGCTATATTTCTAATTGTTGAAATTAGTGTCTTGCGGCGCAAGACTGGAAATTATGCAAGCAAAAGTGAGAGAGAGACAAGCACCCGCATTTCACCCATTCCTTCTCTCCGCAACCCCACAACAAACCAGCTCCTTCTCGAAATTCAGATTGATACAGCGTGAATTAGCCAACGAATCTTAAAGACCAATGAAGGCCTTGCTTCAAGATTTCTATAGAACCCGGAATCGCACCGATCGGATGAGTATCGCGAGAGTTACGACACCATTTGCAGGCGTTGTTGGTAGACTGCCGATGCCGCAAAACTACTTCCAGCCTCCGTCTTATCTCGCGATTATAAGGACGATTGAGCGATAATCGGACCTCAATTTCTATATACCGAATGAAGATTGTTCTTCAAGGTTTCTATAGAACTTGGATTCATCCAATTCCGTCGAGTATCGAGAGAGTTACGATACCATTTACAGGCCCTGTCGTTATGATTTTTGACTCCATAGATGAAACTTCGATTAAAGTTTTTGAACCTGTATATAAGCTATATATTATTTTTCCATGTATTTTTAGGAACATTTTAGGCAATCCTACTTACGAAAATACGAAAGAAACTCGTGCGCAATAAATCGAGGTTTCTAGCGTATTTAAAGTACATTAAAATCAACAACTTGCATCCGCAAGCTCCGTTTAGTTCACCGATCTAGGGTATGAGAAATAATGATTTAAAGGAATTATAGAAACAAACGGAATGTGATTCCAATACCCGTGGAATATTTTATGAATTTTCAAACTATTAAGTTTGTGGTGAAAATGAGAAATTTCAAAAATTGTGGAATTAAATCCACGAGTAGATTTTAGAATTGTGGAATTATAATTTAAGTCCTTGTTTTACAATTCTGATTTCTCAATGTGAATTTTAATGAGATTATTTGAATATCTTTGTAGTTTCCCCCTCGCACTTCTAGTGGTTCAAGTAAATTGGAGTTAGGCCCGCACCATATTGAGACATTGCTCGCCACGGTATGTTTTGGATTGAGTGAGTGCTTTCGTTAAAAAAGAAGTGATCCAAATAAGAACAATAATATTCCACACTTCAGTCATACCTAGACTATGTCTTTAAATAACCAAAGGAACGAAATCAAAACAAATCTCTAAAGATATAAAAGATAATTTTGCAAAAATAAAAAATCAATTCTAATCTTCTGGATAATTCTTTTCAGCGCTAAAATCCGCTATTTTCTGTGAACCATGTGCGTAAACCTTTCACATTGGCCTGCTATCAGTTTTACAATAATTTTTAATATAGATAAGTTCCTTTGATGTTTCTGCAGGCAAAGAATGGTGCAGATAGAGAGGAGATTAAAATGCTTAATCCACGTATGGATTGGTTCGTCAATTATATTGCTAAGTAGAAACTATCAAAATTGGGAAAGATGTTGCCACACAATAGTAGCAAATCTGGTCAATGTTTACTTTTTGGTTCAATTGCAGAGTTGATGAATAACAAGGAGGCGCTGCTTGCAAAGGTGGAAGCAGACTACATGGTACGAGGCCTGAGATTAAAAAGTTTATCATTGTTTTTTTTTTCCTTTTTGAATTGGCATAAAATGTAATGTAATAGGAAGCATTGGCTAGAGAGAGGGACTTGAGCATAGCTGCAAAGAATGATCTTAGAGAATCTCAACTCGAAAATGCTATTGCCAACGAGAGGGTAAGCAGTGAATGCTTCAATGTTGGACGATGGTTTAGAAGAAATTACATTCTTTTATTTATGGTAATCTCACGGCTACTTCCTTTTTCATGTTCAGTCAACTAAAGAAATGTTGGGGATTATGCGATAGAACAACACGAGTTTGCGTGAGAACTTGAAGTTTAAATCAGATCTTCAAACGAAAGGCTCGCGCATGTAGAGGAAGAAAAGGCAGTTGTCGTTACTTCTCTGCAAGAACAACTTACTCTTAATCGAGTGAGTTATTTGTAAATTGCTATTATTTGTAATAAATTTGTTATTTGTAAATTGGCATTTGCCGAAACTTATTCTATTTTTATGCATTTCATCTTCAAATGCATCTCATGATGAGGCGATCAAGCATAAGGAAGCACTAAGCAGAGAAGTTTGCATATTTGAGAGGTTATCTGCAACAATTGAGTGAGGACCACAACAAGCTGTTTTCACAAGTTCTAGATTTACAGGCTGAAGTTACAAAATATAAGGAATGTAAGGGGAAGTACACTGAGGTTTGTTTTCGATTGAATTCTTCATATTGAAGGTTTGAAACTAGTATTTATCTTATTTTTGTAGTTTTCCGGTTCATCAACCTTTGAAATGAGGTCTAAATTTGAGTCAAACAATAAATTAATTATTGAGTTAAAGACTCGTCTAGCGGAAGCAGATGAAAAGATTGTTGAGGGGGAAAAACATCCCAAGAAATTGCTTAACGTTATCTTGGTACCTAGTTTTACAACCAAAACTATTTCATTTCAAGTGCAGCTATCTTGATTTTGTTGAAGATTTAAACTTCTCTTAAATGAAATATTTTGTTTTTTTGTTGATTCCATAATTCTAATAAGAATATTTGTTAATGCAGGAGTTGAAAGGGAATATTCGTGTATTTTGTAGGGTAAGACCCTTGCTTTCCAGTGACGGAGTTGGAAATGATGCAAACATTGTTTCATTTCCAACATCAACGGAAATGCAGGGTAGGGGTATTGAAATCATTTTTTTCGAAAAATTAATTTTATTTTTATTTAATTTATTTTATAATGAACAATAATTGAGATAAAATGAAGAATGATTAATATATAATGAAGAACTGCTAAGATAAAATGCATGTCACGTATAACATCAAAATTCACATCGAATTTATTTTATAATGAATCACATTTGAGATAAAATGAAGAATAACTAAGATATAATGAAGAACTGCTATGATAAAATGCATGACACGTGCAACATCAAAATTCGAATCGAATTTATTTTATAATGATTCGCAATTGAGATAAAATGAAGTATAACTAAGATAAAATGAAGTATATAATACATAAAATGAACAAAACACAACTTTTGCGCCCTGTACGTTCGTAATGACTATGTTGCCCTTCAATGAAGTAAAATGAGGATATTATGCCGCGTTTTTTGTTAAAGCTCTTATATAATCTGGATCGTTGATGTTGTCAAATCTATGGACGAGATTTATTCTCATTTCTCATGATAAGGGCTATTCTCACCAGATCAGCCCCCTATATATATAAGAAATGAGAATAAATCTCAGCCTTTGATTTTGTGAAACGCTCTTGATCTATTTCACTTTGTGTGCACTTTTACTCGATTATCCTGCAGTTTTGCAGAATTAAGGTTATTTTTGTAATTTTACCTTTTTTAAAAATCTGAAATAGTAGCTCATTAGATTTTTTATTCATTTCTTCGCGCTATTTGATTTCTTCTTCCTTCTTCGTTCGATTTGATTTATATTTCTTCTGTCGATCAGATTTTTTTTCTTTGTTTCTGGATTTCGCATTCGTGTTGTGCATGAATATAGTTTAAAATTTTTGTTTTATTCAGATCGACGTTCATTTTTACTATTATATTGTGCATCTTTAGTGTTAAGTTTGTGTATTTTTGTATCTTACAGGTTCATTTATTCCAAAGTGTGTTGATGAGATGAAACATTTTAAGGGCAGAGTTTTTAGAACTGTTGATGTTGGTATTAAGTTTTATAGAGACTAAGCTCGTGTTGCTGCTTTGAAGAAGAAGATGTTTAATTTTTTTAATTCGTATTTATGTAAAAAAAGAAGTAAATCGGGCTAAAAATGCAGGTTGCTGTTTATGTTTGAGTATTTTTACAGTTTTAGCCTTTAAAGGCTAAAACTGCAGAATATTGGGGAAAAAATGCCGCGTTTTTCAATTTGCTGAGAATGAATCTTGTTCGTCGATTTGATGAGATGGACGCGGGAGATTTATTCTTATTTCTCATAGTAACTCTTATTCTCATATTGATCAGGTCAGAATAGGAGAAATAAGAATAGATCTCGCGCGTCCATCTCATCAAATCAACGAACAGGATTCATTCTCGCCAAATTGAAAAACGCGGCATTTTTACCCCAATATCCTGTAGTTTTAGCCTTTAAAGACTAAAACTGTAAAAATATTCAAACACAAACAACAACCTTCATTTTTAGCCCGATTTGCTTCATTTTTAGCCCAATTTACTTTATTTTTAGTCCGATTTACTTCATTTTTACATAAATACGAATTAAAAAAAACATTTACAAAGACCAACCACAAACCTACCACATCCTGCAGTTTTCCTCACTTTTACTTCAGTATTGAATAAACACAAATTAAAAAAAAAACTAAATGCAATAATATCAAATATCGAAATTTACACAATTGCTACACAGTTTCATTATTACGCCGTTCCATCGCAACTTTTCAATACACTTCTCGAGAAAAACTCTTCACATTCAACAAAATTTCAATTCCTCTCTCAAAATTTCTTCAGATATTCGACGGTTTTCTCTGGAATTCTACTCGCTTTCGCCAATTTCAAATAAATGAACATGTAAGATGAAAAAATGAACAATGTTAACACTAAAGATGCACAATAATAAAGGAAAATGAACATCTGAAAAATTTGGAATAAATGAACCTGAAAGATGAAAAATGAACAATGTTAACACTAAAGATGCACAATAATAAAGGAAAAATGTACATCTGAATAACACAATTTTTAAAAACTATCAACACAATTTAGAATAAATGAACCTAAAAGATGAAAAAATGAACAATGTTAACACTAAAGATGCACCATAAGAAATAAAAAATGAACATCTGAATAACACAATTTTTTTAAAACTATATTCATGCACGAATCAATTACAAACAGAGTCTAGAATTCAAAAATAAGATCAAATCATCTCCTAACATAAAAAAAATCAATAGAACCATGATGCAAAAATGCACAAAGTTAACACTAAAGATGCATAATATAATAGTAAAAATGAACGTCGATCTGAATAAAATAAATTTTCTTAAACTATATTCATGCACAATTAACAAAATCGAGATCGAACACGAATGCAAAATCTAGAAACAAAGAAAAAAACTGATCGACAGAAGAAATATAAATCAAATCGAACGAAGAAGGAAGAAGAAATCAAATCGCACGAAGAAAGGAATAAAAAATCTGATGAGATACTATTTGAGATTTTAAAAAAAGCTAAAATTTCAAAAATAACCTTAATTTTGCAAAACTGCAGGATAATCGAGGAAAACTGCACACGGAGTGAAATAGATCATGAGCGTTGAAATCACAAAATCAAAGACTGAGATTTATTCTCATTTCTCATACTAAAAACTATTCACATATGATCACTACTATATATATATATATATATATATATAGGGAGCGGATCCAGTGAGAAAAACATTAACGTGAGAAAATGAGAAAGTTGCTTGATTGCATTCACGACATTGCTTGATTGTATTCAGATCATTGCTTGATTACAATGTTGCTTGATTGTGTTTTAGTTGTTGCTTGATTATTTTGTTGCTTGATTACATTTTAATTGTTGCTTGATTAAATATCAACCATTGATCTTTTTTAGATTTGATGGACATGATTCATTCTTTTTTCTCACAGGGAGATTTTTTTTTACATGATCCCTCCTATATATATATATATGTATGAGTGCATATCATTTCTCTCTCTCTATGTATATATATATAGAGGAGTAATCATATGTGAACCACCTCTCAGATGTGAGATGAGAACTAATCTAATCCATCCATATTTAATTATTAAAGGCCCAGATTTTATGTATTATCTAATTAGTTACTTTTTTATTAATATTTTAGGGTATTTTGGGTATTATAATTTACTACTTATTTCATACCAAATCTGTTTGCATGATTTTCTCTCAATTTATTTTGTCAAATCTTTTTCTTCCATAATTCTTTTCAGCCGCTGCGATTTTCTCTCAATTTATTATATCAAATCTTTATCTTCCATAATTCTTTTCAGCCGCTGCCGTCCATTCTCTCTTCTCCTTCATCTCTCCCCTCCAATTTTGTCCAGGCGCCGCCCACCGCATCACCGGAATTTTCTTGACACTTGCCAATGTCCGTTGGGCTACGCAGGTCGCCGTGGAGGATGTCAGTGACACAAAAAACTTGGTTGTACTGCCCATATGTTTGCGCACGACGCGTTCTTCTACAGTTCGGGAAGTGACGCAATGGTTTGTTCTTGAGGGAGGGCAGCGACGGATCATTCTGGCGACGTTTTAGATAAAGTTTTTTAATATTTTTCTTTTTTATTTACATTTTTTGCATGCTTTTTTTATGCACGTGATTTTAGTGTATAATTTCATTAAAAACTATGCAGTTATTCCAACTGTAAACATGCATAAATAGAGCATATTTATTGCAATATTTTATGAGTACTGTTTGTATTTGTCGTGTGATATTTCTATTTTTTTCCTTATCTTTAGTAAAGTTGCTACTGTCACGAAATATGCAGTAATTACGCCTGTAATAGTGCACATGATTTTCATAATAATAGCAATGATAGTAATTTGCTTTTAAAAAAAATTATTTTTTTTGTGTACTTGTATGGATCCATGCATTAGACATTTAATTATTGCAATTAATTATACATTCACTGCAACTAAATTGCATAAAAATGCAATTTTTTATTGATAAAAAGCGGAATTTTATTTATAATATTTTAAAATTGCTTAATGTTTGAAATTCCTAATAACATAAAAATTTATTTGAAATTAAAAATTTAGTGATCCAATCCCATAAAATTAGGAAGTTAATATCAGTTAATTTTGAAATATATTATTTTAGGAATCAAATTCCACAAAATCAGGGGGGAAATCATGCAAATATTATTTTAATTAAAAAACAAAATAACTACATATGCAACTTTGATCTTTTAATAATGCAATTTTTTCTCAAAATTATTCAACAAATCCAAATACTGCAACTTTTTCACTAAATTATGCAACAAATTTTCAAGATAACTGCCCCATTAATTCTGGATCTCGACCCATATTCAATTTAGAACTGTACCGAAATATAAGCAAATTAAATTGTGAGTAAGATATGGGAAGCAGCAAATTTACCATGTAACCCTTTTATGCAACTTTTTTGTTCTTTTATTGCACTGAATTTTTCCAAATTTAATTTTAAATCTGGAACGTTAATATTATTAATCAAATGCTAAGATCAAGTCTTATTTCACATCTAAGAGGTGATTTCCACCCTATTTCATATATATATATATATATATATATATATTGGATTGATCTGGTGAGAAAGAGGCATTAACGTGAGAAATGAGAATGAATACAATTTGTTGATTTCAGTAAATCGACGATCAAGATTACATAAAACAATTAAAACAGGATGCGACATTTTATCCTGTTTTTCGTTCATTAAAGGGTATTATTGTCATTGCAACTAATGAAAGAAAATCAGTTCTCTTCATTTTATCTCATCTGTACTCCATTAAATGAAAAAACTAAATTAAATAAATATAAAATCATTTTTTCTTGAAAAACGATTACAGTTCTCTTCATTTTATCTCCCGTTTACTTCATTAAATGGAAAATTAAATTTATTAAAAATAAAATCTATTTTTCGGAAAAAAAAAATTTCAATTCTTTTCATTTTATCTATTACAAGCTTCATTAAATAGAAAATTTTTTATTAAATAAAAACAAAATCAATAATGTGTTTGATGGCTTTGTGTTCTCTATTTTCCTTTTGAACAACCACCTGCAGCCTATGCTTCTCTCAATTATGGGTCTCTCCACTAGTTCCCACGTCTGATTCTTCCTTAATGAGGATATTTCATCCTCCATTGCCCTCATCCACATCTCCTTCTCATGGCTAGAGCACGCTTCATCATATGTCTTGGGTTCCTGCTCCTCCAATTTCTTAGCAATGTTCAGTGATAGGAAGACCGTGACTGCCTCACTAAACCTTCTTGGAGGTTGTATCTCCCTCCTTACCCTATCTCTAGCCAGCTTATAGTCGGCAAGAGAGGAGGGTTGGCTTGTGGTTTCACTCGATGCAGCACCCTGATCCTGCTCATCATCAAAATACTTGCATCCATCATAACTGACCTTAGGGAGGTGAACTGCTTCAGAGACTTGCTCCCCATTAATGTCAGCATGCCTCTCCTGCTCTCGGTATGGCATGACCTCCTCATTAAACCTCACGTCCCTGCTGATGATGATCCTTTGGTTATTAGGTTCAATACACCACAACCTATAACCTCTAACTCCCTTAGGATATCCCAAGAACACACACTTGATCGCCCTTGGTTCCAACTTATCTTTCCTGTCATGCGCATAGGCCAAACATCCAAATGTCTTCAAATATGAGTAGTGTGGTACTCTTCCATTCCACATCTCATCAGGAGTTTTGAAATTCAGCACCGAAGACGGTGATTTATTAATCAAGTAACAAGCCGTGGCTGCAGCTTCTCCCCAAAACCTCTTCGGCAGTCTGGAGCTACTTGGAAGTGTTTCCAGAAGCTGCTCTAATATTATGGTCCAAGTGTGTCTTGATTTTTATATGAATTTCCCTACTGATTGTTGTTCATAAATCATACATTGCATCATCATTATCAGTGGCTGATTCACATGTATAAAGGGGGGCTCCAGCCCCCCACCCAACTCGAAAATTTTTAGGTTTTAGTAGTGTATTGATTCGATATTTTTATGCATAGTGGCCGTAGATAGAAATGATAGTTTTATAACCGGGACCATGTGGAGGAACATATACGACGAAGAAGAAGGAGCCAGCTTTACAGTTTCCACACTGGATTTCTCCTCGTTGCAGATTACAACTTGCAATTTCTTTTGTTCGAGTTTCTTGCTTTGTTTTTTCATTCAGCAAAACTAATCCTTTTCTTTTTCTTGAAAAATATTGTTTTTGACTACTGATATGTCCAAGTCAATTAAATTTGAATTAGTTTTATCAACTATTTGATTATATTTAATTTTAAAAAATTGTACTACTAATTTAAACTATTCATTTTTAGAGCTAACTCAAACCAACAAGCTCATGAATAAAATCTAAATGGGTATTCCATCCAACAATATGTGCTTTCATATGTTAAAACCAAGATAGTCCTATGTATAAGACTGATTAGACAGAATTGGTTCAATAGATTAATTCCAAAATTATAATCTTGTATAAATTTATTGAGTGACAATATATATGGGAATCAACAGTTAATTGTTAGGCAGGGAATCACTAAAGATTGGGTCATATGGTATGAAGACACACATTGTCTGTGGTGACAAAATTAAGGAATAAGTCAGTCGAGTCGATTGGAAGTCTATGACTAGTGACTGACTTAAGACGATCACTGTTTTAGGAATTAATGTTGTTATTTTTGGTTGATATTCTTGTCCATGACTCCATATCTAGGGCGATAAATGAACAAAACTGTTAATAAAGTAAATTATTTGGATATCGGCTCGATCAAAGTTCGTTCGAACTCGTTTATTAAATGAGCCAAACTTAAGCATCAAACTATAGAACTTGGGAGCAAGACCGTTAACTAAAATTAGTAAGAAATATAAAATAATTAATTTTATAAAATTATTATTTTAATAATTTAAGAGTAACAATAATGATATATCTTTCTAATAATGAGAAAAACTTTAATTTGAATATGGATATAATATTAATTTTGAAATAAATAATTTTTTTTCAAAATAATAATGAATATTTTAAATATATTCTAAATTTAGAAAGTTTGTTAAGGCTCGAAGAAAGCTCGATAAAATTCGTAAACTTCAATATATTCGATAAAAACTCGATTCGATACTAAAAGAATCAGACTTGAGTACGACACTACTTGGCTCGGCTCGGTTCAATTACAAACCCTATCCATAACCATTCCAACAGCTAAACAACTATTTAAAGTAACTAAATTGGGCCAAAACATGGAGGCCTGAATAATAAAAAAACACTAAATAGACTTAAAATATAACACAACATCAGATGGGTATGGATTTGGCCCAGCCCAACACCAAATCCCTTTAGCCCTACTTCACTTGACTTCTTCTCTTCCCACATGCTAATGGGAGGGCTTGCCAATGACGTATCAAGAAATTTAAAATTGAGGGTACGATATATAAATATAATAAATTAGGGGTATATTATATAAAAATATATATAAATAATATTTAAGATATATAAATTTATAAAAGACTAAAAATATTTTGGGGTACAAGTGTACCCCATAATCCCCCTAAATTCGCCACTGGCCTTGGCAGGACCGAACTATTTTTTCCTGAATGTCCTCTATCCATGGATTACTCACATCTAACAAAAATAAATAATAAGTGATCTTAAATTATCATATAATATGATAAGAAATAACAGATTACATATTTTGCAATTCATCACTACAGATGTGATTTTGATAAATAACATGTGCTATTGATATTTTTTTAATGATTCCTCCTTGAGGCTTGAAACAAACATAACTATCTTTGCTATCTAATAATTGAAGACCACACTACAACACAAAGCACCTTAACTCCAAGCATTACTTGATAGTTAATACATAGTGGCAACTAGAAAACACTCATGTAATCATCCATAATTTCAACCAGAAAGTTGCATTAGAGTGTCTCTGTCCCATGCTCTCACTCCATAACCAACACCTAAACACATACATATTATATTAGGCATGACATGCTCTTTCTGCTGCTGACACATCATGCAGATTGCAGATGCTTCCTTGGGTTTATTGATGTTCTTATTTAAATTGAATAAAACAATAGTTTAATGTTCATGATTGTCTCTTGCACAACCCATATATTGTGGAGAATTGCAGAGGCCTTCCATTGTCAATTGTTGTGGTGGGAGGCATTTTGAGAAAAAGGGAACTCACTTATGGAAGTTGGAAATCATTGAGCAACAACTTAGCTTCCATTGTGAATTTGGAGAATGAGGAGCATTGCTTGAGGTTATTGAAATTAAGCTATGATCATTTGCCACTCTATTTAAAGCCATGCTTTTTATACATGGGGGTGTTTGAAGAAGACGATCGAATCAGAGTCTCCACAATCATCAAGCTCTGGGTTTCTGAAGGATTTCTCAAACCAGTACTCAATGAGAGAAGCTTGGAAACAATTGCAATGGGATTCTTGAAGGACTTGGTAGATAGAAATCTCATTATGATTCATGAATTTGGTTCTACCGGAAAGATAAAGATGTGCAAAATCCATGATCTGTTAAGGGACTTATGCTTGAAGGAAGGTGAGAAATATGGGTTTTTCCATGTGATAGGGCAATCAACAAGCATAAGCAGAGAATGCCGGCGGATTGTTATACCGAGGAAAACTTCAGAGGAGAAAGTAGTGGAGGGGTTGCAATCTATGCCACATGCTCGTTCTGTTATTTCTGAATATGGGACAGTCCCAGGGTACCGATATTCTGGATTGGTGAGAACATTTCATGCATACAAATTCTTTGAATACCTGAATCCCTCTGTGGTTGGACATGTTAACTTGCGGCATCTTGCTGTTGGAGTTGATAGCATTAGCCTGTCCACATTCTTCTCTTCACTCCATCTCTTTTGGAATCTGCACAAAATTATTGTTTCTTGTCGATCAGGCTCAGAGTTTACCGCACCTGTCGGGATTTGGAAAATGCGTAAGTTTAGGCATATTGAGTTCATTAAGACCTGGGTGAATCTCCCACATCCTCCGAGCGACATGGACGAGGATGTTGTCATCATGGATTTTGTCAAATTTCATAATCGCATGATTTTAGATTTTGTGTGTATAGTTTACTGATTTCAATGAATGGTTTTAGATTTCCTTGCAATTTATGTTGTTTGAGTTTTTTTAAATTTTAATTTGTTTATTTGATTTTGTTAATTTTTCAACCATGGTTTTAATAACTAAATGCCATGCAATATATATCTTTTACACAATGTAAAAAAAATATGTTTTAGGTATATTGACTTACTAATTGAATAGTTTAATATGTATATTACTTGTACAATTTTATTGATGACGCCAGTTGTCGTTGCATAAGATGAGATATTATTTTTTGAATACAGATATTTTTTAGTACTCTTATGTATAGTTAAAAAAAATTAGGGGCACCATTTATCTTATTCGCACAGGGCCTCCAAAATCACAGGGCCGACCCTGGTTGCATTATATGATTACCCATCTTTTCTATGTTATATGAAACCAAAATCTAGCCTTTCAATTAAAAAATGAGCGGTTCAGATCTAAAGTTTCGGAGATGAATTTTCGGTGCATTATTCTAGTATATCTGTTACATTATTGGGGCCTTATGGTCTTTTGAAAATCACAATTAGGGGTGGAAATAGGCCGGGCCTACGTAGGCTTTGCTCCGAAAGGCCTGGCCTGCAAAAATATACTAAACCTTGGTCTGACCTATTTACTTTCATAAGCTTTTATAAAGGCCTTAGCCTGACCACTTTAGTGATATAGGCCGGGTTTTTAGCCTACAAGGGCTATTTAAGCTTATTTAATAATTTTAAAAAATATTTTTAAGTTAGAAATACATTATTTATTTCATAAATTATATATATATATATATATATATATATGGAGCGAATCCAGTGAGAAAACTCTTAACGTGAGAAAGTGAGAAAGATGTTTGATTGCATTCACGACATTGCTTGATTGTATTCAGGTCGTTGCTTGATTGTGCTTTAGTTATTGCTTGATTATTCTCACTTTCTCACGTTAAGAATTTTCTCACTGGATCCGCTCCCTATATATATAACATAACTTAATAAAAAAAAGAGAAACTATCTAAATCTATTTCAAACTTGAAATGAGTTCTTGAATCTAGTTCGTACTTTAGAATATAAACTACTAGTATAATTAATATTCAAGTTGTATTAAATTATGAAATAATTTTTTTACATGCAATAATATATATAATAATAATAATAATAATTATATAATATATTATTTAAGTAGGTCGGCCTGTTAAACTTGAAAGGTCGGATTTGAAGCCCGAGCCTAAGCCTGTTTAATTATATAGACCATTAAAGAAGCTCAAGTCTAGCCTTTTCATAAGATAGACCGAGCCTATGTAGGCTTTAAGTAGGCTGGGCCGTAGGCCCCTGTCGGATAGCCTGGCCTATTCCCACCCCTAATCACAACAAATTATTGGGGCATTTCTCTACTCTAAAATTCTTATAAAACTGTAAAGACTTGGTCTCCTGAGACATTCCCTTTACTATATAATTATTTTCAATTAAATATGCATCAAGTCTAAAAAAAAGAACAATTAAAAAATCATATGCATCTAATATTTTTAAAAATGAATTAATCAAATAAAGTAACTATTAAATTATTATTATCATCACAATATTTATTATTACTATGATTAGGACATCAATAACCTAATTTTAATTTTAATTTATAATTAATTAAAACATAACAAAATTATAAAATCTTATAGAACAATTATAAGAAGATGTGAAATAGTTTTTAATTATCACGATAATTATAATAAATTAAAATATATTCAAGAGTATATGTGATTATCAAAATAATTATAATATCTTATAATAAATTACAAAAATAAAAATAATTGTATTTGTAAAAAATATATTGAATTCTCAAGCATCAATACTCCTGTATATTTATAAATTAATTTGAATTTTAAAGGAAAAATAAATTATAATCGTGTAAAAGGACAAACTATTTTTTTTACTTAGATAAAATTAAGTAAAAATATTAAGACTATAACAATCTCCAAAAATACAAAAAATATATGTATAATAAATGAAACAAAGTTAATATAATGTATAATAAAAAATATCACAAAGTAAAATAAATATAAAAATATTAGTATATCAAACTGTAAATATAAAATTTAATTTATCATACTATATTATCACATTAAAAAATATTAAAATACATATTATTGTGGAAAAAATAGAAATAATATTAATTTATCAAACTACAAGAATTTTCACACATTTCTTAACAAATATTCATTGATGAATTATTATATGTTATTTCATGAAAAGAAAAAAAAGTAATATTGATTATATACATTGTTTGAAGGAGAAAGAGGGGTAAATAGCAAGTGAACAAACACCACTCACTAAAGAGGTCGTGAAATCGATTTATGTGGTGATGTTATTGGACAGTAAAACACTATCTCAAATTACTTGGCCGCTCATATAGCTTAAAATCAATTTACTAAAATAATTATCTTTGAAGATACTTCTTAAAAAATTATTGAGATATGTTATACGAAGGTGTAGAAGTGTTTTTCTTTATTGCGTATAAGATTTGAAAAACTTGAGCTGCATGTGGATTTGTTAACATTTCCAATTTCAATATTAAATAATATGTTTTAAAGTGTACATTAATGGAGTTAGAAAGCAGAAAAAAAATTTGACAATCATATAAAATAAAGTTGAGACAGCATGAAATATATGACACAAACGCATGAGAGTTGAAACTTAATATTATTACAGTAGCAACAAGGAAACATGAGTTCATAATAAAGAATGTCAATGGTAAAGTTATCTTGGAAGACATGAATTCACAACATACATAAATAATAAGATTATGGAACGAACTCCTAAAAGATATGCACTGTTGATGATCAAATCATATCGTATGAGTGCCAATTTAGTTGAGAGGATTGCCTATGGTATTAATGGAACACAAGAACTAGCATATATTATGATATATATAACAAATGATTTTTTAGGGGTACATTATAGTGACAACCACCTTTTAGATGTGAAATAAGACCTAATCTGGATCATTGATTAATTGTATGAACGCACAAGATCATTTTTTTATAAAAAAAATTCGGTGCAACAAAACAGTTAAAAATTTGCACATATAAGGATATTAGTGTCTTTAAACATTAAATTAAATCTTCCCACATATTTTCCTACTGAATTTAATGGGATGTGGTTGCATGATTTACATTTTTTAATTTTTTAACCTACCAAACACATTATTCCGTAATAAAAAAATTTGCAGTATTTAAAGACAAAAGTTGCAGTATTTAAAGACAAAAGTTGCATTTTGTTGAAGAAAAAGTTACAATATTTGGTGGTTTCTTTTTTGTGACTATAATTATATATGCACGATTTTTTTCCTAATTTCGTGAAATTTGATTCCTAAAATACTATATTTTAAATCTAACTTCAACTTCCTTCCTAGTTTTATGGGATTGAATCTCTAAATTATCGCATCTCAAAATAAAATTTTATTTTTTTCATGATTTCTAGTTTTAAGCAATTTGAAAAGTTAATAAATAAAAAGTCGACTTATTTATCAATAAAAATACATTTTTTAATACAATTTAAAACATGAACTATCCCAAAACTATTTATATTAAAAATGCAAATATACAGGCATAAAATGCATATTTCTACACATTAATAATTTTTGTTTACGTTAGAAAGAAGGAAATCTTTATGTAGTATAGTACTGCAACTATTATATTGTTATACTGCACATTTACATGCGTAAAGTTTGCAATAATTTGAAATAGAAAAAGTTTTGTAAATAATTAATATTAAAAAACTCTTTATGTGAATTCGAATTAGCAGAGTACTACAACTATTATATCGTTATACTGCACATTTACAGGCGTAAAATCTGCAATAATTCAAAATAGAAAAAGTTTTGAAAAATAATTAATATAAAAAAAACTCTTTATGTGAATTCGAATTAGCAGAGTACTGCAACTATTATATTATTATACTGCACATTTACAGGCATAAAATCTGCAATAATTCAAACTAAAAAAAGATGGCGAAAGAAACAGAGAAATTTTCAATTTCAAGAAATTTCCAATATATTTCAATCAACAAATATAAGAGATCTGGAAAAAAATGGGGGGAGTGAGAGAGATAATAAATTTGTCTAACTATCGTTACAAATTATAAATCTTGGATGGTGCAATCTTCAATTTGATCCATAATCTCATTTTCACAGCGGTGAATACATAGAGATCCATCCCCAACAAAAAAAATAAATAAATTGCAACACAACTCAACAATTTTTCTCATCTTCCTTCCAATTTTCTTTACCTCTCCTTCTCCGCGACACTACTATGCGCTTGCGCAATCCAGACATTCAACAAAATCTCTCTCTCTCAGAGCTTGTGCCACCACCAACCATTTCTATGACAATCGTCCTCCTCTTTTTACATGGTATGGAGTTTTGAAAAAATTTACTCAGTAAGATATGATAAGTATCGTTGGTTATATGGAATAGACAAAAGAAAAAAAACGTGATATAAGTTTAAGATATGGAGTAATATTAGGAGACAGTTAAGAAATTATTTAAACTACCAAATTATAATTATGAAAACACCCTCCAATTAAATTAAAAATAGAAGATAATAATCAATAATTAAAGTCAATCAAATAATTTGAGCCATTAAATCTTAAAAACTGAGGCTTGAGATTTAGTCTTATATCGCATCTAGAAGGTGGTTCACATATGATTACAACTCTGATTTTTTAATTTTATATTTTATGAAATATTTTGATTTTAAAAAAACAAAGAGAGAAAGAAAGAAAAATGAAGGCTGAAAGTTCAAAGATTTGAAGCAAAAAAATAGTGAATATTACCATATATTAAAAAATAATTAAAATTATTTTAGCATTAAAAAATATAAATACGTAGAATAAAGAGAGAGAAAGAAAAATGAAAGTTGAAACTCCAAAGATTTGAAGCAAAAAAAAATAGTGAATATTATCACATATTAAAAAATAATAAAAATTATTTTAGCATTAAAAAATATAAGTATGTAGACATTGTTTTGAATTATAAATTAATATAGGGTTGATAAAATAAAATTCAACAAATTTATCAAAATAAATAAATGAATGTTAATACAATATTACATATATATACCAGATAAATTGGTTTATGTTAGAATGTTATTATTAAATTTTATGGTTTAAACAATTTCATATGTTTATTTATATAAAAGGTATTAAATTAATAATATTTCAATAAAAATAATTAAATTTTCCATGCATCACGTGGGTGCAATACTATTTGTCAAGCATATCAAATTGTATGATGAAAAATAATTAATTTATTAAAAAAAGAAAGAGGCTTATTTTTTTATAGTACCTAGTATTTCACCTGTGCGTTCACGGAAGTATTACATTTTAAATTTAAAAAATGAAAGGCTTTCAATTTTGCATCTTTTAAACATATGATATTTTTTCAATTTATTTATATTTATAATAGTAGTCATTATTGTAAAAATCTCATGTAAAGCTTAGCACTTAGGTGGTAATTAATGGATAAGCTAATTTTGTATACTTATAATATATATTTATTAATAAATAAAAAGTCAAATTATACAAATCTAACTATTTTTTAAAAAATGAAATAAAATAAATTGACAACCTAGACCGCGTCTAGCCAGCCTAGATCGGCGCCTTGGCCACCTAGTGCCCATGCGGCTAGGGGATGCCTAGGCAGCCGTATGTAGGACTTTTTACAAGAATGGTTTAAATAAATATTAAATAGAAGTATAAAAGTAAATTACAGTAAGCATTAAACCTATAATGATTGGTAAATTTGGATTTCATGTAATTTAAGTTGCTTAACTGTTCTTAATCACCACATATTTTGAAATAAAGAAACTTGATTTTTGTTTCTTAATTTCATGGTTTTAAAATAGGTGTTCATACCAAATTAAATGAGTTTTTACTTGTATGTTAAATTACATTTTCTCATAAAAAGATTTAAGGGAACAAATATGTTGCATATTATGGGCAATTTTTACTACTGAAATTTGTGCATCCATTAAAAAATTACGGATTTCAATTTATAAATATGTAATAGTAATTATATATATAGGGAGAGATTCCATAGTTTATTTACTTGTTTAGTGATTGGTAATTTTGAATTTAATGCCATATAAATACCATAACTACTCGTTAATTAAATAAATTTAGTTTTTGTATAATTTAATACTATTAAAATAGTTTTTCATATTAACTAAAACGAATTTTAACTTACATTCCATATCATATATTTTTATTATAAAGAAATGAGGGAGATAAAACTGCCGCATATATCATATATTTTTACTAAAAAGACTTTATGTTGATTATTTTGTTGGGACTTATTAGATTATTTAAGACAATTTTGGTTAAAAATTGATCATTTGAATCAAGAATATTTTTATTTTTGGGATCAATTCATAATTTTTTTTACTTCTCATTACTTTTAATTTTAAATTAAAAAAAATGAACTATATTGGTGAATGGCAATGATAATATATAGAAATATTAATAAAATATTTTTTTCTAAAATAGTATAATGATTTTGATTGTGGGGTAGTAATATATAGGACTTGTGCTTGGCATACCCATCAATAACAAACAAAAATTATAAAAAGATGTCAAATAAGAAATAATGATTTTGATTGTGGGGTAGTAATATAAATATATTAATTACAAGTGGGCTAGCTGTAAAAGCATAAGCATTGCACATTGGTTTATATTTTCACAGAAGAAGACTAGAAATTCCATCTCCCGAATTCTCACACATTTGCCTTTTATCATGGCGGCGGCCTGTGCAGCTTTGGTTTCTCTGATGAACATCTTAGATGATATCCAACAACATCCTTCCCCTCCCATTTCTATCCACCCCCAACACCTTCATTCTCTCACTCAAATCCTTACCTCCTTGCTCCAATATCTGGAAGACTTTCAATCCGAAGATGATCCGTTGGAGATGCGTATTGCTGATGTGGTTTATAAAACTGAAGATGTCATCGAATCCCATTTAGTGGACACCATTAATCGCCTCCCTACAGCTCGTCATACACAAAACAGTTCACACCTTCATCCTCTCACTCAAATCCTTACTTCCTTGCACGAATATTGGAAGACAGTGAATCCGAAGATGATCCGTTGGAGCTGCCTAGTGTAGATGAGGTTTTTACAGCTGAAGATGTTGTCGAATCCCATTTAGTGGACACCATTAATCGCCTCCCCACAGCTCATCATACACAAAACAGTTCAGTTGTTGCCATAACCAGCCGCTTTTTCAACCGCTTCCGAGCTTCCAAGAAACAAGAAGGTGCAGACGATGAACAAACAAGAAGATCCAAAATCAGCCGCTTTTTCAACAGCTTCCGAGCTTCCAAGAAACAAGAAGATGCAGACGATGAACAAACCAAAAGCCTCAAGTTCTATCAAGATCTACAGAGAGTGATCGAAGAAATGGATTTGATCAAGCAAATGGCGGCGGAGACGGTTGCAAAGAATAAGGTTGTGGAGGTCGGTGCTCATGAGGATGTCTCTGTATCCGCTGCTCCTGTTCCTGTAAGATCTTCTCTGTCTTCCAGCTCCATGGTGTGCTCTGATTCTGTCTTACTTGGCCTCTTGGACAAGCTCATCCAAAACCGGTCGGACCTCCAAATATTCCCAATTGTGGGAATGGGTGGCTTAGGTAAGACTACTCTGGCTCTAACTATTGATGAAAGCAAAATAATTCAGGGGCATTTTGATGTTTGTGCTTGGATAAGTGTTTCTCAAAAATACAACACGAGAGAGCTTCTTAATGAAGTTCTTGCTCAAGTCACTAAACAAATAAGAGAAGAAGTGAGAGAGATGAGTGAAGATAAAGTAGGGTTGATGTTACGCCAATTTTTATTTGGTAGAAGATTTTTTATTGTGATGGATGATGTATGGAGCATTGATCCATGGAACGCAATACAGCGTTATTTTCCTGATAATGGAAATGGCAGTCGGATATTAGTGACGACGAGGCTATCACAGTTGGGCTCTGAATTGAACAAGAATTATAGCCTTCAAATGGAGTTTCTAGATGAGGATCACAGCTGGAAACTATTCTCAAAAACTGTGTTCGGAGAGGAAAGCTGCCCTCCTGAGTTGATGGAAATCGGAAAGAAGATTGTGGAGAATTGCAGAGGCCTTCCATTGTCAATTGTTGTGGTGGGAGGCATTTTGAGAAAAAGGGAACTCACTTATGGAAGTTGGAAATCATTGAGCAACAACTTAGCTTCCATTGTGAATTTGGAGAATGAGGAGCATTGCTTGAGATTGTTGAAATTGAGCTATGATCATTTGCCACTCTATTTAAAGCCATGCTTTTTATACATGGGGGTGTTCGAAGAAGACGATCGAATCAGAGTCTCCACAATCATCAAGCTCTGGGTTTCTGAAGGATTTCTTAAACCAGTCAATGACAGAAGCTTGGAAAGAATTGTAATGGGATTCTTGAAGGACTTGGTAGATAGAAATCTCATTATGATTCATGAATTTGGTTCTACTGGAAAGATAAAAATATGCAAAATGCATGATCTGTTAAGGGACTTATGCTTGAAGGAAGGTGAGAAATATGGGTTTTTCCATGTGATAGGGCAATCAACAAGCATAAGCAGACAATGCCGGCGGATTGTTATACCGAGGAAAACTTCAGAGGGGAAAGTAGTGGAGGGCTTGCAATCTATGCCACATGCTCGTTCTGTTATTTCTGAATATGGGACAGTCCCAGGGTACCGATATTCTGGATTGGTGAGAACATTTCATGCATACAAATGTTACTTTGAATACCTGAATCCCTCTGTGGTTGGACATGTTAACTTGCGGCATCTTGCTGTTGGAGTTGATAGCATTAGCCTGTCCACATTCTTCTCTTCACTCCATCTGTTTTGGAATCTGCACAAAATTATTGTTTCTTGTCTATCAGGCTCAGAGTTTACTGCACCTGTCAGGATTTGGAAAATGCGTAAGTTTAGGCATATTGAGTTCATTAAGACCTGGGTGAATCTCCCAGATCCTCCGTGCGACATGGACGAGGATGTTGTCATCATGGAGAATCTTCAAGTCCTCAAGGGAGTAAGTTTCAAGTGCACTAGAGAGGTGGTGAAGAGAATTTCAAATCTCAAGAAATTGAAAATAAAATATTTTGTACCACCTAATCATAGTAGTAGCTTCTCTGATGATGATTTGTATGGTGTTAGCAATATTCAGTATCTATCTAAACTAGAATCCCTCGTTATGAATTGTTTTCAACTCTCTGGAGGAGCTCCTTATCTGCAGAAGCTTAGCTTTCCAGACTCCCTCAAGAATCTGACTCTTCAGATGAAATCTGAGTTTGAGTGGACAGAAGAGATGCTGGAAAAGATAGGTTCACTGCCCCATCTTGAGAAGCTCCGGTTGTGGCGTGGATGCTTGGGAAGTGGGATGTGGGAAATAGAAGAAGGCCAATTCCCAAAGCTCAAATACTTGGAGTTGTCCCATATTCGATATTGGAAACAGTGGATCGTAGAAGGATTGCCATGCCTCCAGCAACTTCGTCTTTCTAATATAAAAGAGTTGGAGGGGATACCTAGAGAGATTGGAGAAATACCAACACTCCAGAAAATAAGTCTGCTAATGTGTAGTAAAGCAGTGGAGAGATCTGCAAAGGAGATAGTGGAGGAGCAAATCGATTGTCACCCAATTTTATATATTTGTTAAAATAAAAACTCCTCTATTTTTATTTAATATTGTTGGAGATATTATTAAATACTTCATATATTTGTTTAGACGTTTATGTATCTTATTTATACTTATCTTCCTAACTTTTAGATATCTTTTGTACTAATATAAACTCACATTTGTATTCTCTTTCCTTCAAGGAAAATAAATAAACATTATTCATATTCAACACTTAGCGTATATTTGTTGGGTTGGTTTTTTATCGAACATTAAGGGTGCTCGTAAGTTTTGGAAAATCTCGATATTCCGTAGGTATATATCTAGATATATGTGTGACAACAATCTAAATAAATAGAAGTTTGCTAAAATTAATAATTTAATGTATAATAATTAATGACATAAAAAAATTGATCGTAGATGATGAATTTTATATTCCAATTCTTTAATTCCTTTAATCAAACCATTAAAATAAAATAAGTTTAAGGCCTAGCCACCAGCCATTTAATTTTCTACACAACCCAATTAACTCAAATTAATATACTAGCTCATTTGAGATGCATATAAGATATGTGTAATTTCTTTCACTCAAAAATAATACTACTTCCGTCCCGATCAAATAATCTACTTTAATCGGATACGATAATCATTAAGAGTAGAGATAGTTTATATAATTGCAGTACCAAGAGGTCGTTTAATTTCATAAACGTACTATTCTAATGATTTTATTTTCTATATTCTTATATATTTCTTACTACTATGGGAGAAAATAGATTATTTTTTAAAAGTTATGTATATTTATTTAATATTATTTAGTTTTTTTTGGACGATCCAAACTTTGAAATGTTGGAAGATTTGTACATCTATTTTGATATTTGTCACAACTTGGGGCAGGGGATAAACAACTAGGGGTGATCAAGAGCTGAGTATGATCAAACTCTAGCTCCACGAGAAATCCGAGGCTCGAGCTTAGTTTTTAAGATTCTGAAGCTATACAGGAGGGTGACATGAATGAACCGGGCCCGCACCAGAATGAGAGGGATTCAGAGGTTATACAGGAATGAGACTGTATAATTGAGGAGAGAAGTGTGCTTGACCTGGGGTAGAACTAAGATGGTAACCCTGGGAAGTTCGGTTGTATAACAAGCAAGAAGAACTGAAGAGCTTGGTAGGTCTCAACTTCACACTTAATTAAAGTTTATAATTTTTCATGAATTTAAGTCTATGATATTCTAGTAATTTTATTGTCTATATTCTTATATATTTTCTACTACTATGGGAGAAAACAAATTATTTTTTAAAACTTATGTATATTTATTTAATATTTTTTTTTTTATGATCTAAACTTTGAAATGTTGAACTATGAGTGTGCGACATACCGGACATGTTGATGAACATATTTAAGGGATAAACAACTAGGGGTGATTAAGAGTCGATCACAATAAAACTCTAGCTCCACGAAAAATCTGAGGCTTGAGTTTAGATTTATAAATTTGATCTCGACGGGCTCCATCAAGCTCGGCTATTTAATTTTAATAAAAGATTTATAATATTTATAATAAATGAGAGTAGATCCAGTGAGAAAAATCATCCTACAAAAATGTGAGAAAATTGTTTGATTATGTTTATCTATATAATATATTAAATGAGTTCCACTTTTTTCGTTCAAATTTTTTGAAAAGTGTGTATATATTGAATTAAAAAATATTAATTAAATTGATGCTTTTTTTACAATTATTAAATGATTGTTGAACTATCTCAATATATAATATATTGTGAGCAAGTTGAAAAATTAATTGTCCACCTTTCCTTTTTTGTCTGTCCCATTTAATTGTCCACTTACCTAAAATGTAAAATGAATACACACTCATTAATAAAGTCTCTAATTTCCAATGAAATCATTAAACTTTACATAAATTGAATTATTTAACAAATTAACATTATAGTTTTTAAATTGCAAAATTATTTGGAATGAACGAGAAAACAAACATGTTTGCAATGTAATTTGAATATTAAAATTCTCACTTTATTATTTTAATTTCTAAAATCATATTATTTTCAAGAATCAATGTATTTTAATTTATAATATCTATTTTATTTTACAAGAACCTAACATTTATAATTTAATAAATGTTAGACATTGAGTTGGTAAATTGAACTAACTTAGAAATTAAACTATAATTTTCGGTGTAAGATATTAAATTAAAATATAGCTAAATATTGTGAATTAAGTTATAATTTTGTAAGCACTATGTTATGATTGTAAAGTTGACAAATGTTAGAAGTGTATATTCAAATTCATTTATTTTGTGTACAATTCTGAATGGATAATATATGTGTTGATAATTTATTAGACAAGTTTAGTATTTTTAATAGATTTTATACAATATGTAATTAGTATTATTTTGAGCGAACTACTATAATATATAAATTTTACTGAAACATAAGTTATTATTTATTAAAGTAAATAATATTATTATCATAATATTTTGAAATAGATTATTTGTATATTATTTTGAAGAATATTTATTCGCACAACGCGCGGGTGTAAATCTAGTTTTACTTAAAGCCATAATATTCTTTATTCACAATTATAATTATTTTTGCTTAGACTCAAGCTACTAAGTTAGCCCATGAAGTCTCTTCTCCAAATGAAATACTCTACACAAAAATCTGCAACTCTTTATATTTTTATGATTTTCAATTTATTCAATTGAATTTAAGAAAATTTATAAATTTTAAGTTGTTTCACATAATCCATGATCTCCAATTTACTTCATCTGAATTAAAAACCATAAATTTGAGCCCTTATACATTAATTCCATGACCCTTGAGCTCTCATTATAAATAGTGAGGTAGAATCTCATCCCAACATCAATAAATCATTTCTCTTTTTTCTTTTTCTTCCAAGGTGTTCATTCCTTTCGAGTATATGATTTCATAGAGAGAGTGAGGAAGATAGGAGTTGTTGGAGTTTCCATATTTTCTCTTGGAGCTGTCGAGTAAAAAGGGAGAGAAAGTGGTGGGCATAGAGTATTTTGGTAGGAATTTGTAGAGTGGGTGAAAAAGAGTCGGGTTTGGTTTTATTTCTTTTGTTTAGGCTTTAATAACTTTTCTTTTGTGGGTGAGAGTTTGTTATGTCATTTTATTATAGATGCTCGGCCAAATTATTTATTTAAGTTATTGGGTTAGGTTATGCATTATTGTTTTTACTATTTCTATACTCTTAATTCAATTATTTAATGATAAAATATTATTATTTAGGTAGCACACTTGCTTATCATGTGAGAGGAACAAGGATTGATACTCAGTATCTCCATTTTAATTTTCTTGAAGTTTTTATTCCTTGTTGGAGAAAAGACAACGATTTTAAAAATGTTGTATTTTTGAGAAAATAAAACCGTTGTATTTCAACACCAACTTACGACAATACATCTAAATGTCTTACAATAACACTTTTTTAACTGTTATTGTTTTTTTTTTTTTTCATATAGTGCGTAAAGTCTTTAAAAATCCACATAGAATTATTCGAAAAAAATATATGCTCAAATCGAACCAAATCCTGTTAAATTTGCGACGATATGTTTCTTGAGAAGAATAAATTGTGTGGGTAAGCGTTAATTCACATTCATGCTGAAAGAAGAGTACAAATATATATACACAAATAGTAACGTACACGACGTGAACTCTAGAACATTCAGGGAGGCTTCATCTTTAATATATCCAGCTCATCTCCTAGTGACAAGGTGGCCTGTGAGTTAGCAATAATTCCCTCCTTAGGCAGCTGACTTGATTCTTGTATGCACGGCTTCAACTGCTGCGTGTTTACACTTACCTTGTGGAATCTCAACAAATCCAAACTGAATTTCCATATATCACAGTTACAAAGAATTTATGCTCAAAATTTATATTTTAATTAAGCAAGATGAAAAGGGAAATGTACTTGTGATTTTTTATTTTAGTTGTTAAGGTTGAGACGAGATGAAAATCAATATGCTAGCGTCGTTCAACTAGTGAACAACCAGCGAGAGGCTACGAGCAAGGGTGAAGAGGAGCAATCACGGATTGGCTGCTACAATCGTTTATAGCAATATATATAAATACATGTTGTAAATTCTCTCAACGGGGGTCATACATGTTCAGAATCACAAATATACTCAATTAATAAAAAAAATTATACAAAATGCAAAGTCGAGGGGCTTTCAGCACTCCTCTGCAATCTATTTTAAATCATCCATGTCTCCATCATACCTGAGCCACATTCTCACGATTACCCGCACATACTTACTCCGCAACATCTCACCAATCACTGTTTCCACAATTCAACAAATTTATTGTTGAGAAAATCCACCCACAACAATATAAAATAATGTTTATTAAATACTTAAACAAAGATTTAATTAGTCAAAAACCTCTAAGAATTATATATGCTAATAATTATTATTATTTTTATAAATATATTACTTTAATATTTTTTTGTGCGTACAATGTTAATTTTAGGAATGAAGCAAGTATATAGGGTTGAGCACGAGGCAGGCCGCTCGCGAGTTACTCGGGATCGGCTAAAAAAGCTCAAAATTGACTCGATACTAATAAAGTCGAGCTCAAGCTCAAGAAAGTAGTTGTCAAGCTCGAACTTCATGATACTCGATTCGATAAGCTCACAAGCCTTATCGATGCGAGCTTATCGAGCTCGAGCTAATGTTCGAGCTAGGCTCACGAGCCTTATCGACTTAATATAATTATTTTTTTTTTCTAAATTTATTATTTATTATTCCCTCCGTCCCACACTTTGACCGGGACGGAGGGAATAATAAATAAATTTTAATTTTTGTTAAAATCTAAAATAAATTATAAAAATCGAGTCAAGTCGAGCTTGACGAGTTTGACACCGAGTCAAGCTCGAGCTTCAAAATTTAAGCTCGATCGAGTAGAGCTTGAGCCTGGTCATACTCGACTCGGCTTGTGATGACCCCTTCAAGCACATTAATTCATCTCAAATTAAATTAAATATTAGGTACAATCCATAATGTCCAATGCAATATTTGTTTCATTAGACAATAAAAAAAATGTATTTCAAATGGAATGCACTCAATATTTTACAAAAATATGATCCCACATAATACTCACTCAAACATATAATAGGTCATATATCAATAGAGATAGGAAATATGATAATAAAGTGTATGCAACGAGATATGAAGAGATTTACAATAATAGATAGTGATAATTCGTATGGATCGAATCCTTATTGTGCCGTTAACAATTCATTGTTAAGGCCCAATTCGTATATGATGTGCTAAGGGGAGGCTCAATTCGTATATAAACCTTGAAGCTCAATTATATCGAGTTTTAATATTATGTAATATGGAGCTAAAAAAAACTAAAGGTAAATGTGTCACATGGACACACAATATAAGGTTTATTTCAAAAATAATTTATTTGATATCTAGAATGAATATGTATCTCATGCAACACAAATGCGTAACACAAATGTTTAATATTAGTAATATTGATTGGAGTGACACAAAAAATGAGGGGGCATAAATCAAAATACCCCAGTGTGTGTGAGTAAAAGATAGTAAAATATGTAGAGAAAAATGAAAGAAGACAAATAAGATTGTAAATCAATTATGATTAGTTAAATAATTTAAAATGTCAACTTTAACTTGACTAACAAATTGAAAGTTTAGCTAAACTCGATAGAATTTTAATATTTCACTGCTACATAATAATTAAAATTGATATATTTAATAATATAATAATAAAATTGTATATACATTGCGCAACGCGTAGGTAGTAATCTAGTATTCTTATAAAAGCTCTCCAACTCGTGACATCTTTGTCACAGGCAAAGCATATTCACTATTGCACCCCAAACATATGATATTATTTCTTTTAAATAATAATACATTTATTTAAACTCGAATGCTGATCATATGTTTCCAAATTCAATGAGGAAAAATACTGAAATATTGAAATATCAGACATATTGTATCGAAAATATACTGAAAGTACCGAGTTTTTTGGTATACCATAATTTTAGGTGAGGTATCATATCGTACTGTAAATGTTTGGTACGGTAATGGTATGATCATCTATTTAGCCTTGGACGGAATTTACCGCCCGATTGGGGTTTCATTCCCAAACAACCCGACTCGCCGATAGCTCCTCGTGGTGCGACAGGGTCCGGGCACGACGGGGCTCTCACCCTCTCCGGCGCCCCTTTCCAAGGGATTGGGGCCCGGTCCGCCGCTGAGGAAGCTTCTCCGAACTACAATCTAATATTTACTGTATACCAATACATACCGTACCGAAAATATAATAATATTTTTTTTATTTATAGATAGTAAATCAAAAATAAAATCATATCTTTCGACTTCACCTAACAATATTATTGATACATACATATTTCTTGAATAAATATCAACAGAAAAATCGTAAAAAAATCAAAGAATATCGAAAACTCTCGGCATGTTATGGTATACTGAAAGAATTATAAGATAAATGATATTAAAATTATGTAATACCAAAACTATATTGAAATCATTTAAAAAATTCAATATACCGGAGTAATGGTATGTAAATTATCCCATCCTGAATTCGAAATAGAGTGCTTGGGTTCTCGAAATCATACCGGCTCATACTCAAATCATACCGAAAATTCAGTATATCGAACTAAGTTATACCGAAAACTTCGGTACGGTAACGGTATGAATCTTTCTCATACCGTGAATTTTGATAGGCTATTAGGTATGACGAAAAAAGTTCGGTATACCATACCAAACCATCCCTAAATTTTACTTTTCAATGTTCAAGTAGAAGCTGCCTGAAAATTACATGTACTATAATAATACAAATACCATTCAAATAAGATAA
>JAPKLW010003955.1:0-32658 GCA_026898455.1 Plectranthus barbatus
ATAGTGTCAGTGAGAACACGTATTCTGCTGGTAGGATTTGTCAGCCGCCTGCTGGTGAAATCCTTCCCAACTGGTGAACAGTAACCAGTCATTAGCTCTTCTCATGCTGGTGAACAGTGTCAGCACGAGTCTTTGTCAGCCGCCACCTGATGAAACTTTCCCAACTGGTGAACAGTAACCAGTGGTAAGCATGTCTCATGCTGGTGAACAGTGTCAGCATGAGTCTTGATCAGCTACGACTTACAACTCAAAAGACCTAAACAGGACTTTACATTTGAGAACTAGAGCTATCTAGAGACAACTGACGCTGGTAGGACTTAGGATTTGATCCACCAAAACTAAGATTTATACAAGTAGCTACTGAGGGAGGGAAACTTAGACAGATTTCCCAACATGCCCGAACTTAATCAGCGTACATGACTTTGGCACGATGAATGTTATTGAGTTCCTCAGGGAATGTCCCCATCCTATTACTCGGATATGATTACCTAAACCCAGTCTCAGGCGGTACTACACGAACTGTTGTTACCCAAGATGAGGATATACGAGCACGTTACTTAGGCTCTCCACCATGGCAAGTCAAAGCAACAGTCAACCCGTGCAAACCCCTGAACCTTCGCTAGGGTTTGGACTCAATCAATATAACAAGATCTTGTATTTGCTGATGTCAGACAGACGAATGCATCTCACTGCGGTCCATCAATACACCACCTCTGCGTACCAACATGTCAAGTAACCAAGACAAATTACTTATTTCGACAATGCCGCAGCCATCCGGACATACATATCCTCATACGCTGTCTCGGCTGTGATCAGGTTTATGTCTCACTAGGTCAAGTGATCATACTGTCTTCTGCGATCTACAACACGCCGTATGATCGTCCCTATCGGTGAGACAAGAGGATACCATTGTTCATACATGAAAGATTGTTAACAAATAGGAGAAATATACCGTTGTATACTCATTATAATAAATGCTTTCAGTATACAAAACCCATCAATCTCCCACTTATACTCAAAGCATAACTAAGTTATTACAGAGTATACAGTCTGTCTATCTAGTCTGTTGTCTCTTTAACCACTGTCAGTGGTCGGCATCCACCTCAGACCCAGTTCACGAATATGTCTTTCGTAAAATTTCTGTGGCAAGCTCTTTGTAAATGGATCAGCAAGATTGTCAGCAGTGTCAATCTTCTTAATCAGCACATCGCCCCTCGATACGATTTCTCGTATGATATGGTACTTTCTCTCTATGTGTTTGCTTGCCCTGTGAGACCGCGGTTCCTTTGAGTTTGCCACCGCACCAGAGTTATCACAATAAATTGTGATGCTCCTTGGCAAACTCGGGATCACGCCCAACTCTAAAAGGTAGTTCCTGAGCCATACCCTCTCTTTCGAGGCGTCGGAGGCGGCGACATATTCCGCCTCCATGGTGGAGTCAGCAATGCATTTCTGCTTTGAGCTCCTCTAAGATACAGCTCCACCTCCCAGGGTAAACACATATCCTGAGGTCGATTTCTTCTCATCTTGGTCCCCTTGGAAATCCGAGTCTGTATAACCCACAGGGCACAAATCCTCACTTTGATAAACTAGACATAATTTTCTAGTTCTCTTCAAATACTTGAGGATGTGCTTTACAGCAGTCCAGTGCGCCTGTCCAGGGTTAGACTGATATCTTGCTACCATGCCAACGACATAACAAATATCTGGCCTGGTGCACAACATCGCATACATGAGGCTACCCACTGCCGAAGCATATGGTACAAGACTCATCTCGTCTTTCTCCCGCTGTATCTCAGGACATTGCCCACTAGAAAGACGAACGCCATGTCGGAAAGGCAGTAAACCTTTCTTGGCGAGTTGCATGCTGAACCGGGCAATCACAGTATCCACATAGGATGCCTGGGATAAGCTCAACATTCTTCTCTTACGATCTCGTAAGACCTTAATCCCAAGAATGTAGCTAGCTTCTCCCAGATCCTTCATTTGGAACTGTTCGGATAACCAAGCTTTGATTTCCGACATCACTCCTCGTTGTTTCCAAATAGGAGTATGTCATCAACGTAAAGTGCAAGGAAGACCACGCTCCCACTGACACAAAGTCGGTAAACACAACTTTCATTTTCCAACTGTGCAAATCTATAAGATTTAATCACATCGTTGAAACGTAAGTTCCACGACCTTGAAGCTTGCTTAAGTCCATACAAGGACTTCCTAAGCTTCCAGACAAGATGTTCTTCGCCTTTGCCTATGTAACCCTCGGGTTGCTGCATATAGATGTCCCTACCTTCTTCAAGGTAACCATTTAGAAAAGCGGTTTTGACATCCATCTGCCAGATCTCGAGGCCCATATGCGCAACTATGGCAAAGAGTATCCGGATGGATTTGAGCATGGCTACGGGTGAAAAGGTTTTGTCATAGTCAATGCTCTCTTTCTGAATATAACCCTTTGCCACCAGCCTGGCTTTAAAAGCCGTGATCTTTCCATCCGCCCCTTTCTTTCTCTTGTATACCCATTTGCACCCTATGGCTCTAAAGTCATCTGACAAATAAGTTTTCTGGTATACATCCATAACAGTTATGAATTCAATTTCAGAATCCATGGCGACACGCCATTTGGCAACATCCTTGTCCTGCACTGCCTCTTCGTAAGTCAGTGGGTCAGAGTCCCCATGTCCGTCTTCCGGGCTCAAGTCCGAAGACTCACCCACGAACATGTATCTTTCTGGCTGGAAATAACTCTTCCACTACGACGAGGCATCGGTACCGTGTCAGTAGTAGGTGCAGTAACTTGTGGTCCTGCACCTTGCACTGAAGAACGTGTCTGTAGTGATGTGCCTCTCACAGGTGCACCCACATCTACACGCTCCCCTTCCCTTGGAATTGCATTCTCGTTTTCAATTTTTTGAAGAACGATATCACTCCTTGACTTGTGATTACTCACATACTCGTCCTCCAAGAATCTAGCGTTGGTGCTAACAACGACTTTCTGACTCTCGGGACAGTAAAAGTATCCACCTTCCGTTTGCCTGGGATACCCTATGAACAACATTACTTTTGAATTGCTTTCTAACATATCAGGTTCCTTCGACAGTACGTGTGCCAGACAGCCCCATACTTTAAACTTGCACAAACTAGGTCTGCGACCAAGGAAGAGCTCAGAAGGCGTCTTAGGAACTGATTTAGAAGGCACCACATTAAGTGCGTAAGCTGTTGTTCCAATGCGTAGCCCAAAACGAAATTTGTAAGTTTGCATAACTCATCATTGATCTTACCATCTCTAGAAGAGTCCTATTTCTTCTTTTGGCTACACCGTTTTGCTGGGGAGTACCCGATGCAGTCCACTGGGATGTAATCCCATTTTCAGACGAATACTACAGGAACTCGTTACCGAGGTATTCGCCACCGCGGTCAGATCGCAGTGACTTGATAGTTTTCCCGACCTTCTTTTCTACCTCAGCCTTGAACTCTTTGAATTTCTCAAAGCATTCAGACTTGTAGCGAAGCAGGTGAACGTATCCGTACCTTGAGTAATCGTCAATGAAAGTGATGAAGTACTCGTACCCTCCACGAGCCTGCGTGGACATCGGTCCACACAAGTCAGAATGGATCAATTCCAACACTTCCTCTGCTCGAGACTGACTAGCCTTGAAAGGCCTAGTTGACATCTTGCCCTCGTTGCAGGATTCGCAGACTTGATAAGGTACAGCCCGGACTAAGTCCAATGTACCGTCATTTGCAAGTCTCTGAATCCGTTCAAGCTGATGTGAACCAGTCTCAAGTGCCAGAGATATGTAAGATCCTCATCAGAAGAAGTAAGTTTTCTCTTTCTAGGATTATCAATTACGGATGAATTACATGCAATACTTGCGGAAGCCTTATGATTACAGTTAATAACATGGAGAGAATTACTCAGCATCCCACGACAGATAACACCATTATTACCAATGATAGAAACACCACTATCAAAAATAATTGAATATCCATCAACATAAAGTTTGGAAACTGAAATAAGGTTTCGCCGAAAATCCGGCACGTACAAAACATCTCTCAAAGTTAAAACAGAATCATCAAAGTACAAGGTGAAATCTCCAATGGCAGCTGCACTCACTTGTGCTGCGTTTCCCATTGAGATGGTAACCTCGCCATTCTTCAGCACCCTCCTCGGTGTGAACCCCTGCAAAATATAATAAACATGATCAGTAGCTCCAGTATCCACTACCCACGAATGAGTAGAAACCAATGCTAAACATGTTTCTGTTACAAATGTAAATGACGTACCTTGTCCCTTGCTTCCGCATGCGCCCTTACTTGAAGTGACACCAACCCTCTTCATCTCATTTGACCTCCTCTCATGGGATCTGCGATCAATCATATTCTTGCACACATTATGAACCACATCTTTCAATGTGCTCAAACTATGCTCAAGATCTGATAACTCAGAATCCCATGAAGGTACGAAAGATTGTCTTGCTATGAGATCAGTAAGCAACTCCTTGAAAGAGTACTCACTTCTCTTAGCTACATCCTTCTTAAAGTCATAGAATGAAAGTGGTAAGGAGTTCAGGATTATATCGATCTTAGCCCGATCACTGATACATCCACCTCCACGTGTGAATCGTTTCATGGTGTTATCCATGATCATCACATCTGTCACCGAACTGCCATCAACCATTCTCTTACAGACAAGGTCTTTCACGAGATCACAGTTGATGACTCGTTCCACTTCGCCATACGTAGCCACTAAGTCCATCCAGATCGTAACAGAGCTACAATAGCCCATGTACTTGAGCTTAAGTTCTCTAAACAGGTTATCTGAGATTAACTTGTAAGTAAAATCCTCAGATGCCACCCATCTGTCATAGAACTCCTTCTCACGTCTAGAGACTTTATGGTAACGTGGGGCAAGTGGCATCATAGTAAGAACAAACAAGTGTTGCTTAGTCAGGAGAATATACTCAATGCAGTATCTCCACTCATGGAAGTTTGGACCAGTTAGAGGATTGAGAGCAAGTAAATGATCGACAGTAGACATAGACATATCTGAAACAATAAAGAATCTTAAATAAGAACATACATGTAGAACTTCGAAAACAAATTCATTGAAAACCTTTTAATAAATCAAATACAAATGTTTTCCACTAATTGCCCAAGAGTTCCCACCGCAAGCTACACTCGTAGACGTTTACGATGTCACCCTCAACCAGAACTGCGGGTTTTAAGCCCCAATCCATTTAATTTCACTACCATGTCAGGATGCTTTTGACACTAGAAATTAATAATTAGTGAAAACCTTAGACCAAGCCATCTCTCAAGAACAGGGATGCAATTCTTGCATTATATTCTAAGATGCTTCTAAGCAATTAAACCACAAATTTAACGCCGGCCAAAAGAGACAGTTTAGCATGGCACGTAACCATACCGCACAACCCTTAAAGCTTTTGTTATCTATAATTTAAATCAATCCTAGAATACTTGTGAAAGAGATCTACGCAAGCTACACTCGTAGACGTTTACGCAAAACCCTCCCACTATTCACATGATTTAAATTGTTTGTCTAGAAATCCCAACAACCGTACCCATGCACCTCTAGGAACTAGCAAGCTACACTCGTAGACGTTTACTAGAACGAGAGATACACTTACAGCCTAGGACCGCTTTGTGGAGGTCTATTGATTTTAATTAAAAAATCCGCTTAGTATTTTTCTTTTAAAAGGTTTCTTATATGCGCACATATAATTTCTTTGTTATTATATTTTCCAAATTTTTTGCATGTAATTAAACAAGTCACAAAATACCCAAAATATAATCCAACAAAAGAAATTAATCACATAAGCATGCTTAAAAGCTGTAAATAATAAAAGCAGTAAAACATGCTTTTCCTATTATCTACACATGCTTAATATAGCGCACATAATAAATCACATATCATACGAGGATAATTAAGGCAAATAAAAATTCCTCGTGGCCCCACAAAATAGAAAAATAAATTCTATCTATTATAATTTGAATTTTGAATCTATTTGGATAAGTCTAAATCTTTTCAAATCTTCCAGGGACTTCAAATCTTGATTCACATAATCTTTTGGGATTTAGGACTTTGTGATCTGATGATTTGCCATAACCCTAATGCAAACCCTGGGGTTTACACAGGATTGTACAAACCACCAAAACACGAGCCGCCGCCGCAGGGACAACAGCAGCCGCCGACGACAGCCACCGCCCCGCAGCCGATCGCCGTTGCCGCTGCATGCGCACAGCGCCGCCGCCCGCGACCACACGCGCGTGCGGCCGCCTGCCGCCGTCGTGCATCGTCCTTCGCCAGCTCCGTCTTCGTTCCCCGTCCTCGACCCGTCCAATTACATATTTTGAAAAATAAAATACAATTACAGAATCTATTCTATCAAAATCTACACTAATCACAGATTTTCTCGTGATTTTACAAAATCAATTCAGCCCTACACGGATAAACCACCGCGGGCTGAATTACACTGGTTGCCACGAGGAACAAAAACCATCCACAATAAACAATAAATCCATACATGCATATTGAATTTAATTATGAACAACAGAGCCATAAATCAGAAACCTCGCTCTGATACCAATTGTAGGGTTTTCCCGTGAACCGAATCATCAAAACCAATATGAACCGGATCGATTTATGGATATTGCACATAATCTAAATTCATAAAACCCTAGCATGCTCCTATGAATTTAATACATATCGTGGATTGAGGAATTACCATTATTTCGTAGAGTCTGATCCGATCTTTTGCGTTTGAATATCCAACTCTAATTCAATCACGCGATTCAATTTAATCTGTGGAAACAGAAATTAGAGATCTAGTTTCTAAGATAAAATCGAAAACAATAAAGAAGAAGAAAAGAAAATCTTTGTTCTCCAGATCAGATCTTCAGGGCTGTGTCCCAATGCTGTTCAGATCTACTACTGGTGAGGACTCCGTAGATCTGTGGCTTGAGCAGGACCAGAATCGAAATTCTCCTCCTCTTTCTCTAGAAAACGGTGCCCCCTCTCTTTCTCTCTAGGTTTAGTGTTTTTCAACTCTGTTACAACTTATGAGAGAGAGCTGTCTATTTATAGACCTAGGGTTGTAAACCCTAATGGGCTCCTGGACTCAATTCAGCATATTTATTTAGGCCAGACCTGGGACCTAATGCAAATAATAAAGTGGGCCTATAAATTAATTAATTCCCATGTCCACAACCCAGGACATAATTAATTAATTAATATTAATTCTTTTTCACTACATAATTAATGCTTCCCCATATTTAAGGTTATCGGACATTCATTAATTAATCGGAGCTTCTGACAAGCTCTAACTACAATTAATTAATATCTTATTATTCCTGAGTAGTACCACTCAATCCTTATCACTCGTGCCTGAACTTAATCAGCCTGCAGGACTTTGGCACGATGAATGTTATTGAGTTCCTCAGGGAATGTCCCCATCCTATTACTCGGATATGGTTACCTAAACCCAGTCTCAGGCAGTATTACACGAACTGCTGTTACCCAAGATGAGGATATACGAGCACGTTACTTAGGCTCTCCACCATGGCAAGTCAAAGCAACAGTCAACCCGTGCAAACCCCTGAACCTTCGTTAGGGTTTGGACTCAATCAATATAACGAGATCTTGTATTCGCTGATGTCAGACAGACGAATGCATCTCACTGCGGTTCATCAATACGCCACCTCTGCGTACCAGCATGTCAAGTAACCAAGACAGATTACTTATTCCGACAACGCCGCAGCCATCCGGACAGACGTATCCTCATACGCTGTCTCGGCTGTGATCAGGTTTATGTCTCACTAGGTCAAGTGATCATACTGTCTTCTGCTATCTACAACACGCCTTATGATCGTCCCTATCGGTGAGACAAGAGGATACCATTGTTCATACATGTAAGATTGTTAACAGATAGGAGAAATAAACCGTTGTATACTCATTATAATAAATGCTTTCAGTATACATAACCAATCAATCTTCAGATTGATTGTTTGAGAAAATAAATTGAAAGGGAGTTTTTATTGTAAAACTAAATAAAATAAATTAGGAATTATATGAAAATAATAAAAACACAGATCCTTGGATTCAACTTCTATCCTGCATAACATGCAACTGGTAAATCAATTAATTACTACCCTTGCAATAGATGAGGTATCAAAAAAGTGTTATATCTTCCTTGATCGAACAAGTATGACTTTGATCATTAAAAAGTGACTATTCTCTGGATCTTACGAACACAAAATAATTACTATCATAAAAATATTATATTTTATTCCCTATAAACAAATACTTCTTGGTCGGGTAGTTAAATGATCATATTATGCATTCCTATTCTTGCTCTTAACTTTCACTACTCAGTCATTCAGCAAATAAATTGCAATCTAAATTATTATCTTCTCTTCGTCTCAAATAATTCATATTAAGCATTAAACCAGAAATCATAAACCATTAGCAAGAAAATAAATAATTAAACTAAACTTATGCGTATGCATCCAAATAGTTGTTATAGACCCCAGAATCTAGCAAGCAATTTAGCTATTAATAATAAAATAGAATAACATAATTTAAAAAATAAAAATAAGTTCCATTAAAGTCAAAAGGGAAAAAGAACTTAGTCAGAGTCCTCATTTTTGACTTCGTATTTTTCTGCGGAGTACAATAAAATAAATCTAAACTAATGCTAAAAAATTAAATGTTGAATTCTAAATTAAACTAAAATTACATACATAATAAATCTAGACCTAGAAATTGGTATTTATAGTGGTGATGGAATCTAAAATATAGTACGAAAATATATCTATCTTGATCCAAATATCTTAAAGTCTAACTCTTTATCTTTCTCTATGTCGTCCTTCCAAAAACAACTTCTAGAATTCTCTACATCAATCGTCATGACACACATCTGTAAATATGGAGCCTCCTCACGTTGGTCGATACACGACACATCACTTGATATGGAGGTGGAGCACATCAGTCGATATGCCATACATTGGTCAAAATAGACTGCAAGTCTACATGATTTTTGTCTTCTCTTCTTCTTTTCACTTTTATTAACCCATAAACCTGTAAAAAAAATGCACCACAAGCATAATGCATCTCTAAACTGAATCATGGAAATAAATAAAGAAAACAAAACAAAATAGAAAGAAACAATATCAAAATGATAAGAATAAGTGAGTAATTTGTGATCTTATCAATCCTGACTTGATTATTTGATTGTCCTCAATCAATATAAAAGAATGAATCTCAAGTTCATGCAATTAAATTGTGCAATGCCTCACATGATTCATCACAATCAAAGTATAAAATTATCTACACTATTGAAAACTAAACATTTTCTGGGTGCAAGAAGTTAGTTGTTTATGAGTGAAAAGATTCAACAAGAATTGTCTCCTTACGATCCACAAATTGATTTTTTTTTTTGAGAAAATAGAAAGCAAAACACATGGTTGATCCGAACCAGCGAAGGCAACCTGAGGATGCAGGGAATGAAGGTGAACAACCTCGGGATATTGTAGCTTTAGCAGATGATCAAACAGAGTTATAATGCAATATGTGGCACCTAGGTTTAATGAATTTGATCCTGGAGTCATTAGGCCTGAGGTGCAGGTTCAACACTTTGAGCTTAAACCTGTCATGCTTCAAAGTTTGAGGAAAATTGGTGGGAAAGCTATAGTGGATCTGCATCTAAGATAATTCCTAGAGATATGTGATAACTTCAAATTACATGGAGTAACCCTTGGAGCTCTGATGATGAGGTTTTCCCTTTTCTTTGAGAGATAGTGCCAAAAACTCGGCTTACCAAATTACCACCTGGATCTGTTACAACTTAGAAGAATGAGCTAAAACACTTTTTATGAAGTTTTTTCCTCCAACAAGGAATGCTTGTTGCAGAAGTGTCATTATGTCTTTCAGGCAGGAAGATGAGTTTGTTAGTGAAGCATGGGAAAGATATAAGGAACATCTAAGAAGGTGTCCTAGTCATGGGATACCTTATTGCATCCAGATAGAAACCTTCTATAATGGACTAAATGCAAATTCAAGGATGGTTATTAATGCATCGACAGAAGGAGCTCTGCTATACAAAACTTATAATGAGGCTTGTGAAATTCTGGATAAGATTGTTGCAAACAATTATTACTGGTCAAATTCAAGGGCAACATACATTTCTACACCAAAAGTGGTAGGAGTTCTGGAAATAGATGATGTGCCAGCTCTGACAACACAAACGGAAGCTATGGGAGCAACAATGAAAAACATTGAGAAAAATACAAGTCAGGCTATAATCATTTGGACTCTGTAATGATCCAGTAACTTTTTAGCGTTGTATGATTGCCATATTTTCAAAAGATGATAGAGAATGGACTAGAAATCTTTATAAATAACTTTTCAGTGTTTGGAGAAGACTTCGATGCCGGTTTAAAGATTTAGAGAAGGTTTTGCAATTTTGTAAGAAATCAATTAGGAAAAAGTGTTGTTTCATGGTTCAACAAGGAGTGGTTTTGGGTCAGAATGTATCAAAGAAAGGAATTGAAGTTGATCTTATCAAGATTGAGGTGATAGATAAGATGCCAACTCCAAGTTCAGTTAAGGCAATGAGGAGTTTTCTTGGGCATGCGGGATTCTAATGCAGATTTATAAAAGTATTTTCTAAGATTGCCAAACCACTGTGTGAATTGCTGGAACAAGATAGGAAGTTCAATTTTACTAAAAACTGTATGGAGGCATTTATAAAACTGAAGGCAACCTAGGTTTCAGCTCTAGTTATGCAACCACTAGGTTGGAGTTCACCATTTGAATTGATGTGTGATGCAAGAAACTATGATGTGGGAGCTATATTGGGGCAGAGGAAAGACAAACAGTTCAAATCAGTTTATTATGAAAGCAAAACCATGGGTGGAGCTCTAAGAAATTATACAACCACAGAGAATGAGCAATTGGCTATGGTTTTCGCATTTGACAAATTCAGATCCTATTTGGTAGGAACCAAAGTCACTGTGTTTATAGATCATTCTGCAATCAAGTACCTAATGACAAAGAAGGATGTCAAACCAAGATTGACTAGGTGGATTTTGCTGTTACAAAAGTTTGATATGGAAATAAAGGACATAAAAGGTACTGAGAATTAGGTTGCAGACTATTTGTCAAGACTTGAGAGTCCTTTTTGAGTGTGTGACAATATGTAGATCAACGATAACTTCCCTGATGAGCAGTTGTGAGTTGTATTGAAGAAGCTCCATGGTATGCTGACTATGCTAACTTCTAAGCAATTGGGTGGAAACTTCATGGTCTACACAGGCAACAACTGAAGAGGTTTTTTGCATGATGCCAAGTACTATTATTGGGATGATCCAATCTTGTACAGATTGGGGTTAGATCGAGTTTTCAAAAGATGTGTGCCAGAGTACAACATCAAATCAGTACTAAGTGAATGTCATGCTGCAACATATGGAGGGCATTTTGGTGGATAGAGGACTGCACCAAAAGTACTTCTATCAGGTTTCTTTTGGCCTGGTTTGTTTAAGGATTCTTATGAGTTTGTAAAGAACTGTGATAGATGCCAGAGAGTTGGTAGTCTGCCAACAAAGAATGCTATGTCTTTGAATAACATTATTGATGTTGAATTGTTTGATGTGTGGGGAATGAATTTTATGGGATCATTTCCACCATCTTTTGGGAATGAATATCTTATTAGCAATGGATTATGTATCCAGATGGGTGGAAGCATGTTCTTGTGCACATAATGACTCAACATAAATTAGGAAGTTCTTGCATAAAAACATCATTGCAAGATTTGGCACTCCAAAAGCAATAATCAGTGATGAGGGCACTCATTTCATGAACAAGAGTCTGTTTGCTATGTTACCAAATACAACATCAACCATAAGGTCTCCACTGCTTATCATCCTCAAACTAATGGGTTGATAGAACTCTCAAATAGGGAACTGAAGAGTGTTCTAGAGAAAGTGGTGAATGTTAGTTGGAAGAATTGGTCCAAACATCTTGATGAATCATGGTTGGCCTACAAAACCGCTTACAAAACACCTCTGGGAATGTCTCCTTACAGAATGGTATTTGGGAAGGCGAGTCATTTGCCGTTTAAGCTAGAACACAAAGCTTACTGGGCCACTAGGAAGTTGAATCTTGATCCAAAGGCTAGTAGGGCAAAAAGATTGTTGCAGTACAATGAGTTGGATGAATTGAGGTTGCAATCCTATGAGAATGCCAAGCCATAATAGGAGAGAGCTAAGAAGTGGCATGATAGCAGAATATCAACCAAGATTTTAAACAAAGTTAGAAGGTGCTGTTGTTCAGTTTTAAGATTGAGGCTAATTCCTGGAAAGTTGAAATCTAGATGGTGAGGACCCTTTACCATTGTGAAGGTTTATCCTTATGGAGTTGCGGACCTCAAGGATTATGAAACTGGGAGTAAATTTAAAGTAAATGGTCAGAGAATGAAACACTACTAGGGTGGAAGCATGATTATTTTAATTTTTATTTTAATACATGATTAGTTAATTTTTAAGTTTTTCTAGTTAATTCTATTTTATTTTTCCTAAGTAGAAGTTAGTTTATGTTACAACCTGTAAGTAGCATGTATATAACCTTTAAGTTTTATTTTCTGCATTAGTTTAAGTCAAATTATGCGCAGTATCATTAAATTTACCTTGAAAATTTTGGAATTAGGAAATATTAGAAAATGGAAATAATATGATGTTACTTTTCAGAGTTGAGCGATGTGGAAGGAAACTAGTCATGGGAGGAGAGTAGTTGTGACGTAGGTGCAAAAGTTTTTACATTTTTGTAGACAGTTCGTGTTCAATTTTAATTTAAATTTTAATTGTGTCTTTTGTAAGAAATTCGAAGAGTTTCCTTAGGTGTTGTGAAACAAATGCTGAAATTAAAATGATAAATACCTAGAGTTCAACTTGAAAAAGATCACTTTCTTTCCCTTGTTTTGTTTTCGTGAAAGATTGTGCGCACAAAAGTTTATGTCAAACCGAATCTTGTTGCCGATAAATTGGCAAGTCTGCATCCTCTTGTTTTACTCTTTCTTCGCACTTGGGTTGGGATTTAGGATGAGTTATGGATACATCCACGATTGAGGGTAATAATTTTTGAGTTTCTAAGTCATTTAATATTTCTTAATGGTGTTGGGTTATGACTATTTTTCTGCGAAATTGCTGAAAAAGCATATGTTTGAAGAGAGCCTTTACTTGGGTAATCTTTTTGCATGACTAAAAAAAAGTGATGGTGTTAGGATCTATGATCGCACTAAAAACTCACACGAATTATCAATGCAATTCAAGAATTATTTTATCAATCTAGGATCTTGCTTCGTTCGCCCACTAGATTACTGTATACTAATATGAAGGCTAATAGTTAGGACAAATCAATCGTTGAGTAATAGTTTTCTACCTAGGCAATAAAATTAAACTAAAAGCTAAAAACAAGTATAAAGCAATTAACAAAACTAACAACCATCATAATTCACTCTTCAAACTTCCACCTCAATGATCTCCACAAGCATGTAGAAACAAGACAAACAAATATTCAATATGAGAATGTTAGGATGTTGAAATGATCTTGGTAGTGATCCAATTAGGTTTTGCAATGATGTAAACTATCTTTTAATCTCTCAATAGATGATCAATTCACCCTAGATTAGTCAATTCCCTTAGTACCAGCAAATTAACCGTAGATGCAATAGAGTCATTAAACCGTTACATTATCAAACTCCATAATACTCCTAAAGGCACGTAAATTATCGACCTACATGCTTCCTCCACACAGGGATTGGATCGAGACGTGTATAAGGACATACTAATCATGACACTCCAATCCGCGTATTGGTTGCAATCTTAGTGTCAACTATAAAATGATTGACTCTTACCTACATCAATTGAATGAAATTTAGCTCTAGCATACCTTAATCTTAAAGAGAGAAGTAAACATTCAATCAATCAACCCAATCTTCACACTACTTTGCTCAATTCAACATCCAATGGAAGTTTAAAAACACATACCTTTCAATTGTCTCAAACAATGTAAATACAAGATCTATCCATTACAAAAGAAAGGTAATGAAATGATTCTCCCCCAATTGACTTTGCTTGTGCTTGATACCAATTTGCAGTAGATTTGCCTTTAGAACCCTTGGATTGGTGTTGGAGATGGATGGGATGTGGAATTTAGGTGAGAAACCGTCTAGATTTTGCCAAAAGTTTCAAAAGTCCATTTGAATTTTGTTTTTCCACCTTTTATAATAAGTTCTCAGACTCAGAGATCGCCCCGTCTGAAATTAGATTGCCCCATCTGAAACTAGTTCGACTGGTTTTTGGCTCTGAAGAGCCCAGATCGACCGATCTGGGCAGGGATCGATCGATCTCTACCGGGTAGAGGAAAAAATGGACCGAACCCAGAAATGTCCGGGTCGATAATCAACTCTGTTTCTCCCCCTGCTTCTCCACTGCTCATCTGGGTCAATTTTTCCAACACATGATCTTCGTATGGGTCGATCTTTCACCGAAAATAGGGCTAACTTGATGAAAAATGCTCAATTTCAACCCTACACAACACAAACAACACAAAACACGAAAACAAAGCAAAAACAACCGAAAAATATATGATATGGGTGTAAAATAAACACAAACAAGCATACACACACAACGAATAATAGGTCATTTTACACACATATCAATCTATGCTTAGTATTTGCAGTAGTATTCCTGAATTTCATTGGTTGACTATGTAGTTATGTTATGAAATACCCCAGATTAATTGTGAATATATGATTTTAAATTTCTTGAATCTATTTAAAGCCCAAAGTTTGGGGGGTTATTTCTCATTTAGAAATATAACTAGTCCTAAGAACCACCAGCTCTGATAACACTTGTTGGTCCCGAGATAAGAGTTCGGCAAAGGTGCACGAAAGTCTTTCAAGGTAGAACCCTCCAAGCTGATGATTCTTGCACCAGCTCAAGTTACGAATTATGTTGTTTTGATGGTTGGATGTATTACTTAGCCGATAATCCAACACTTGATGTGTTGGGTTTTAAATCTAGTGCTGAAACTTAAAAAAATAGTAAATAATACAAGATTTTATAGAGGTTCGGACAAAATCATCCTACGTCCTCTTTTTAGATGCAAAATATGGAATCACTAAGCTGTCACTTACAAACATGTCAACGATCTATTGCTAGCTGGTGTATGCCACGTCCACCAATCCATTATCACACTCGCTAAGTCCTTCGCAATCAAGAACTTCTCCAAGCTTGAAGTGTGAGCACAACACATTGACCTTCAAACTGGACATGAGAGTTTGAGTTCCTCTCAAGAACGCCAGTTGTTGGTATACACCTGTGATAGTTGTCACCGGAGAATTTACAACTCCAAGATGTTTTCTTACTCGGAAAGTAAGAAAATAGAGATAGCTCTAAATAAAAGCACATAGTCTCCTATTCAAGAAGGAACACGAAAAGCTAATAGAATCATCACGAAAGCTTTAGGATATGGAAATGGTAGCTTTTGAGAAATTGGCAGAGAATTTCGAGATTATTGAGTGTTTAATCGTTTTGGTTCTTGTAACCTTCTCAAGATGAAATGCGATCTTTATTTATAGACGCTCATTGGAAAGTTTGAATCTTTTTGTCATTTGGAGCCATTGTGAGACAAAGGAACACGTACTGTCGAAGTCTCATTTTTTTAGACTTGTAGTGCCCATTTTGTCAGAGCAGGTGGACTTTTATTGCGTCACTCAGACCTACTTATTTTTAGCTAATCCGAGGAATATTTGTTGGTTAATTCCTGGGATGAACAAGCCTTTGATTACATTAGACTTTTACTTCTCCTTATTTAAAGTCTGGTCTTTAAAAAGTCATTGCTTGTTCTAGCTTGAGTGTGTCTTCTAGCTAGTTGGATAGTGCCTTCCTGGTTATGTCTTGCTGATAAGCTCCGTCATGGTGATCTTCTAGCTGATGATATCATGTCAGTAGCTCCTCCGCAGATGCTTTGCTTGTGACAGAGTGTTGTCCAGTAACCCATACAAGTCTATTTGCAGGTGAAGAATGCGCAAGCAAATTCCCTGAAGCTTGTAAATTAGCTTCTATTACAACTCGATAGTTTTTATACTTGACATTACAAATCTAGCTAGACACACAATTCTATTGAGGTATTAGACTCATCAAAACAACTATAAGGTAGAAATTTAATATTAATTCCTAACATATGTATTAGGGTAAGGGGTCTAGATTTTTTAGGCCAAAATTTTTTCAGCCCGATTAACATTTATTTCAATAGGATCAACCCAAAAATTAATGGATTGGTCGATTGATAATCCTAATATTTTATAGGTAAAATGCTTGAGATAAATAGATCACTAACTCTAACGCACTTTATGTACTGCCCATTGGCAATTACTAGACATGCAACTTCTTTTATCATTGTTTTTTCTAAAACACACGCAAAGGAACTATTTGAGTAAGATGATAATTTCTGAAAATTGGCATTAAAGCAAATGATAGACAGAATCCGATTAATTAAGAAATATAATTTTGAATACTAGATATAGATTTTTGTAATATATGATAGAAATACTAATAAAAAATAATTATGAAAGTCGAGCCAATCCACCAAATTTCGGGACTAGCTTTGTTGGGCCTCTCTAGTTAAATAACACCAAAAATATGTTATGTAATCCATTTCTTGGTTCGCATGAATCAAATCAATATACGAATTTTGGATAAATTAATATTCCTATTAAAGTAATAAATCTATTATCTATAATATAAACTAAAATAGGTATGAAAACAATTCATCAAAAATCTTGAAAAACGTGTATATCTATTAAAAATTATATTGTAATTATTTTTTTTAGTTTTGATGTGTAAAACCAACCAGTTGTTAGTTAAAATGTATAGTACTGACAGGCCTTTAGACATGAGTCTAACTCAAAAACTTGTAATGTCCTATATATGATTATTGAATTGTAATGGAAGCTAGACATCTCATAAGTTTGGGTCTCAAAAATGGTGGAGACGACATTGCTGAAGTGTCTGGGAACTGAGAAGTTGTCAGGATAAAAAATTCAGCAATCAGTTTCCTGAGCTCACAAAATAAGAGAATTGGTAAGACCAAACAAAGAGAATGTGCCCGTCGTAAGCTTTAAATGAGCTAACTTGAAAACGGTAGATTCTACAGGTAGGAATCTACCAGTTTGGATTCCTGAAACTGAGAAAAAAAGAGTCATTCTAACACAAGTTGGAAAAGTCTACCACAGTGCTCCGTACGGTACTGCAGCGCAAAAAGCAGGCTGCATCAGAAACTCCCATTGGTCGAATTTGAATTCGTCTCAAACAACTAAATCTCTATTTCCTCAAAGCCCGCGTCTATAAATAGAAAAGAAGGCACACAATTCATGTAACTATGAGAAGTTATACTTCAAAGCTCTCAGCTCTCATAGTGCTCCGTATTTCTTATACACGATACTCTTAGCATCTTGTTAGAGCTATTTCCGGAGTTTTTACTTTATAAGCAAGAATTCGAGTATAGTTTCTCACTCCTGGAGAAACTCCAACGACATTTCACCCAACCAACCAACTACTTTCTAGGAAGAACTCAACCATCCAACCTTTCCAGCAAGTGGTTGCATGACGTGTTCGCACATCAAGCTAAAGAGAGCAAGTTCCTGGTGTACTTGATGGACCGCATACAGTCATTGGACGGAAGAGCTGTCCGCAACTGCGACAGATCGTGCTACATCACCCTATAACAAGTTCTAGTAATTTCTATCCTGTATGGTTGAAGAGTGGAAGTAGGACATTTAGCTCCGAACCACTATAAATCCTTGTGTTTGTTTATTGTTTTGGTCATATTTCTTTTTTTTTTTTTAATTTGAAACCCAACAACTTGCTAAGTTGTTGGTGTATATTCTGCGAAATTGGCTAAGTAAAGAATCGAATAGACATAGTCAGTTATTGAATCTGACGAGATCATTATTTCCCTTTGCGTGCGTTATTCTCTAATTTTGAGACCAACACGTTCTATTTTAAAAAAAAATTTGAATAAACTAATGGCATTTTTACATATTATTTCATTAGGTGTTGTGCCTGCTCCAACAATGACATCTTTAAGTATTAGTTCATACGTAATCCATAACTTACGAATTAAATATATCAAAACTAAAAGATTAAAAAATTATAATAATTAATATATGTAAAGACGTATAATGAATTTAATATATCCACATATTTTATTGATGGAATTGATAATATATTAAAAAAATATTTTGCTTATTTATTCATTAAATATATACAATTTATATTTGATAAATATACCCTTATTTACTACACGTTAAAATATTAAAATATCTTTCTCAAAATATATAAAATGGATAAAAATTATTTCCACGCAGTAATCTATGCTCATAAATAGTGACTGTAAATATTTATTTATTTATTTAATTTTTATTTTTGAGAAAAAGGTCGGAGTGGTTGAACATTTTACTAGGTAGAAAAATGACAAATTTGGAGAATCGAAGAAAAGATCTGGAGTGTGGCGATTAGCGAAGGGATGCAGTAAAAGACAAAGCGCTATTGGAATCTGGGAATTGACTCACGCGACTTTATAGATATCGTCTTTTGTCTTATTCCTTGGAAATTGGAATACATCTGTCTCTATATTTCCTAGATTCTACCAACATTTTCAGATTTTAACAAGTACTCCCTCCGTCCCACGAAATTAGTCTCATTTGCCTTTTTTGTCCGTCCCATCTAATTGTCCCATTTCCTAAAATGGCAAACTTTTTTACACTCATCAATAAAATATTAATTCCACTACACTCACTAACATTGGTTATCGTGCCAAAACCAAATGGGACTAATTACATGGGACGGAGGGAGTAAATATTAGTGATTTTTTTTTTATTATCGAATTCTTGAGATTAATTATTTTTTATATTTATATACAAAGATTTTCAGATTTCGCCAGCTTTTAAAAGAATATTAGCATTTTAGATATATTTTAGTCATTTTTTTATGAGTGATGAAATTATGGGTGATCATCAAATCAGTTGTTTTGCCAATTATTTGAAGTTACCTCGAAAAGAATTAATTTGAGTTACTTGAAGTTACCAGGAGAAGAATTTAAAATTAATTTGATATTAATAAGTCAAACTATATAGATTGATACCAAATTTAACTTGATAGGTTCACGAGCTTTATAAGTGCAAGTTTAGTTTGAGGCTTAGTCGAATTTAGGTCTAAGCTAGATTCGCTTGTAGAGTTGATCAAATTTATTATAATTTAGAATTTAATCAAAACTTATTACTTAATAATATATTGACCCATAATGTATACATAACTTAAATTCTTTATTAACATAAAAAATAAAAATCGAATTTGAACTTGTGAGCTCAACATCGAGTTGAACTCAAGTTTAAAAATTTTAAATTCAATAACTCAAACTTGACTTGAGCTCAATTTTGGTCCTATTTTTCTCAACTCAAATCATGATTACCTCTTGATAAAATCATTAATATGGCATATAAAATGACGAATAATTCAATCATTGCTTAAAATGCTAGGAAGATTGAAGAAACATGAGCTTCAATTAGATTATCACCTAAACTATTGTTAGTCATCCGCATCACTTTATCTACTAATAAATTAAAAAAAAATTACATTCTCAATAAATTTAAAATTTTGAATATATGTCTAATTTTAATAGAATTAATTAATTGGAGTATAGTTTAGTCCAATATTAATTGATTTCTTTTTTAAAAATTGTTAGGATGTCACTTTTTTTATAAACCGATTTGAAAATAGTGGCGGTTCCAAAAAATTAAAATTGGGGTACAAATATATAAATAAAATAAGAAAAAACTTAAACTATTATATATATAAGATTTATATCCGCACAATATACGAATCAAATATATGTCTGATTTTACAATATCCAAAGATTTTATACATTAATATATTATAATATAAGTTATTTTAAATATTATATGTCCAACTATGTGTATAAATTAATAAAAATAAATAGAGCAAACACAAAACTTACAAAAATAGCAATTTTGTTCACAAAACTATCCCTTAAAATAATACTTTTATTATTTAACAAATAATACGTGTAATAAATTAGTAAGATATAATATTTTAAAGGCAAAAACTTGCGTTAGGCATGCCTAAACGATTTAGGCGGGTTTTATCCTACCCAAATGGGTTCACCCACCCAAATAGGGTATATTATATGGGTTTGGGCTTGGGTTAATGGATAAAACCCGCCTAAATCTTGGGTTAATGGATAAAACCCGCCTAAATCGTTTAGGCCTGCCTAACCCAAGACCTTCCCTATTTTAAAAGAATCGCCATAAATATAATTTTATTATATTTTATTGTATATGTATAAAATTAATAGAATAAATAATAAATAAAATAAATATAAAATGTGAAATTGATAATTTTTGGAGGGAAAGTGACAAAATTTTTATTATATGGAATGTTTTGTTTTAGTGTATTGTAGATTTGGTAAATATATTTATAAGATAAAATAAATTGAAAATATATTATATTAAAATACATATAAATAATAATAAAGATATAAATATAGTAAAAAAACATTATTTTTGGGGGTACAGTTTGTACCCCAAGTTTTAACATAGATCCGCCCATGCTTGTAAGTAGATGAATCGAATTAGTGACAACTGCGTCATTGAGAGATCCAACTATCATAATTTAATTAACTCCCATAGTATATTAGGATCCAACTATTTTTATAAAACTGACCGGTAAAAAAAATTAAATGCATCTCTTTTAAAAGGTGATCCAAACCAATATCTCCAATCAAATAAGAAACATTTAACTGAAATAGATGAAGTGCCTCTGTAATTATTTTTTTAAATTTAATGTAGGTCGAGTATGCCAGATTGATGGATTTTGTTCTTAGAGCAGGATAGATTAAAGATTTCATGGGTATAATTAGGTATTCACTCATTTATTATTTAGTCAAATTTTTGATATTTTATCGAATAAATATTAGATATTTGATAGAGTACATAAATTAATTTTTTAAATTTACAAATGACAGCCAATACACACAAGCCTTTTATTTTTTGCGAGGCTTCAAGTTCCGAAACAAATAAGATGTTAACCTAGTGTTAGATATTTTAATATTTTGATGAAATATCAAAAATCATTGAGCCAGTAGTAATTATTGGATAAAATTGAAAGATGATGAGTTGATTCTTCATATTTGAAATGTCTAAAAGTTGTGCAAGATATAAGATATTAATCAAACTTTATATTTGACATGACGGAATGCTCCTTCAAAAGCCCAATCGGTCCAAGATGTTACAACCCCTGCTCAATCGACCTAACTAAGTGAATCTCAAGTCTGCCGCCATTAACGTTACCAATGGCGGGTCTATAGCGACCCTACTGGTAGGTCTCTAGAAACCCCATAGGCAGGAAGTAGCGGCAACTGGTGGCGGAAGGCTACCCCATGAATTAGGCTAGGCTACAACCCACGCTCAGCTAGCTCACTTAGGTGAGTCTCAGGCCCACTGCCCTCAACGTCACCACCGACCCCATCCTCTGGTCGGACCACACCCCACAACAATTTTTGGTGGCGCAAGACCACAATCAACCGTAACTGATCCTTATCGTATTCAATCCTAATCCGATCCAAATTTTTTGTGTCCTTATCGTATCGATCCGATAAGCCTCAATCCGTAACCATTATTATCGTGCAGATTCGTGTCAGATTATTGGATCGGATCAAAAATTGCCACCCCTATGAATCTATACTACTTTTGACGTATAAATAATTAGTTTTTAATATATTTAAGATACAATTTATCTTAAATTTTAAAACTTGTCACTACAAAAAACTGCCGATTTGCAGCCAAAAATCTGTTGCAAATCTGTGGCAAATTATTATTTTGCGACGGATTTGCAACTGATTTTGGCCGTCGCAAAAATTTTGGTCGCTAAAATATTGGGGACAAAAAATTGAGTCACGTCGTCGCAAATCCGTTGCGAATTTATTTCCTTCAAAAAGAATTTGAGTTTTTTATGAACCAGTACCGGTTCTTTGACTGGGTTCATAACGTCTTAAACCAGGCCGATCAAACTAAGAAATTTTGTGACCCTACACCTGCAGGATTTGAACTCGAGACCTCCTGCACGCATGTTGGGCATGTTACCATTGAACCAAATGTAACTATCAAGCCTTATTCGTTTTAAAAAATATACATATTAAAAAAAAAAAAAACTTCGCGACAGATTTGCAATGAAATTTTTCGTCGCAAAATTAGCAACGGAAAATTCTGTCGTAAATCCGTGACAAAATTTAAAAATTCATTCTATCGCCATTTTTGTTCCGTCGCAAAATAGGTCGCAAATTTAAGAATTTCTTATAGTGCGTCGTTAGAAAAGAAATAAAGAATTCCACTTTATTAGTTTATTTTACTAATACATTTATTAAAATCATGAATATCAACACCTTCTCAGATTCTAAATCCGCTACTCTTCCCTTGTAATTTCATAAACAATTTTACGGAAAATCTTTTCAAGTTGATTTATTTGTTTAGAAAATATGTACTTGATTATAGTATAAGCAAAAAAAAATTAAACATTATTTGTTCTTTCTATTCAAGCTAAATATATTTTTATTTAATATCAATATTAGGCCTAGCAATTTCTGATGATACAAAATGATAACAAGACATGAACTCGCACGATAATAATCAGCAGGAACACAACACAAACTCATTAAGGTCTAACACGAACACAACACGACCCGTTCTAAATACAAACACGATAATATTTGACACGATAACGGCACGAAACACATAAATTGCGAGCTCTACACTTAGGGCTAAAAATTATTGACTCGACAAGATAACGCGACACAAATTCACACGATAATAATAAGTACGCGCACGACACGAATCCGTTAAGCTCAAACGTGAATCCAACACACACAATTACCACCCCTGATCAATATATCCATTGGCCACTGATTTGAATATAACAATAATACAATTAATAAAATCTGAATAAATATATTTTGCATAAATAAGAGAGAATAAGTAATGAGCGAGGTCGAGAAACGTCAATTTACAACCCTTAGTTGAAAAAAATATCAACTCTTCAACCTTTATATCAATATAATAAACACTTACACATTGTATATATCATTTAATTAGTATCATTATATACTTATAGCCAAAATGACTTATTCTATACTTTAAACCATAAATTATCAATCAAATCAATATCTTTAAATTTAAAAATATTTACATCAACTAGTGAAAATATATCTCTCCAATCAACCAAATTAATTTAATATACCAATCAAACAATGAACAGTCCCCCCCCCCCCCCAAAAAAAAAAAAAACAAACAGAAATAAAAAAAAATTTTTTTTTAAAAAAAAAAAAAAAAAAAAAAAAATTAAAAAAAAAAAAAAAAAACTCATTGCAAAAACTATATTTTTATAAAAGAGGGATATTTTTTACTTGAACACTAACTATATAATTAAATGAAGGTCAGTATCGACCCACGTTAACATTGTACGAAAAGCTCGTCTTTTACCTAGTTTTGTTTAAAGGATGGATTAACAGAAACTGGTAAAAGACAAAAAAATATATTTTACGAATTACCATAAAAATGTGTTTTTGTCTTTCATGGGAGTAAAAATATGGTTAGATGAATAAAGACAACTGTATTATTATTCTCTTCGGATTCTTGAATGTTAAATAATAAAAATGCTCCACAGGTATCAATTGGGGGAGGTAATAGATAGACTATTAATAATCTCAAAATCCCTTTTAATTCCTTGTTATTATATATTAATTATCCCAAATACTTTTGACACAATAACTAAGGTTATAAAGATATGAGAAATTAAGAAGACTAATAAATGGAACATTCAGAAAAAAAGGAAAATGAGATTGATAAACTAGGACAGAGGGATTACATTTTTTTGGAAAAATAAAATGCAAATCGAAAACATTGTTTTTAAGTTAGAGAAAATAAGAGATTACACTACATCAAATTCATTGTTAATTTGTAAAATAAAATTAATCAAATCTCACAATTGAACTGTTATTAAAACCTCAATAAAAAGAACAAGTTCTTTTATTTTATTTTTTAAAAAAAGCTGATTGACAAGTTAAAAATTAATAACTACATATAAATTGAGGTGCAAACTAAATCTAACCAAAAAAATCGGAAATTAAAATAATATAATATTAAGAGGGCAGGGAGGAGGAGGCATATGAGAGGTTAGAATTAGAAACAGAAAATAACATCCGTACAAGAAAAACTGGAGTTGAATATTCCAGAACGAAGCATGAAATGAGTGATCTTGCTTAAAATCAGATTTTCAAGGATCTAATTATTTAATATTTCAACTACTTGTATATAATTTGATACTTATGTAGCTGAAACATTCAGACAGCAGCACGGGTACATCACGTGTGTTTGAAAGGGACAAATTCCCATTTTTCCATTTCAACATGTTTTATGTCATCATCTTTGTCTCGCCCTGCAAAATATACTTTATTTCCAGATATTTCATATTCATGAATAAAGATTATTCGAGATTTTAGATCAATATTGAATGAGCATGTGAGCTACTTGCATAGCCCATTTAGATCATGACTACTAAGTGTTCCAACTTCCAACATTGTTCCTCACAATCTCCGTTGAGAAGGAATCATAGATTGAGATTTTTTACACTAAATACTATAATAATTATTTATTAAGTTGAGATTATAGAATAAATTATTATTATTAGTATTATTAAAACAATTTTATAATGGTCGATACCCAAATTTTATTTGACCTAAAAGACAAAGTACATGCCCAAGCTCATTAAAAACAGTCCAACACAAGCGGTTACAAAATTCAAAGATGGTCCATTCTGAAGCCCAGTAACACTCCTCGGAGATCTCAGTGGCCTACTTCGGAGGTCCTAACTCTGTAACCTTAGAGGATTTTCATCCAAAATATATTTCGGTGGGCACGAAGTAACCTATGTTGAGAATGGAGCCTTTTTCACTTGTGCTCCCATCCCACATCGATGGGAGAAGAGAAGTGAGCTTGCTCATCCTATATATAGAGGGCTTATGTTGAGTTAGAAAATGTACCAACAACAATTAGTTAATATCTTTCTAAAGCTACATTGTATTCTCTCCTCTCTATTAGTAAAATCTCCTGGCTTGGTAGTGCCCCCAGACTAAGCCATTATTGGTGAACTTGGTAACCAAATATCGTGCTCTTTTGTGTTTCAATATTGCTATCATTGTTTATTTCCTAAAAACTGTATCAAGAGCCAAGGTTAGTGACAATGATACGATGGCGTAAAGGAAAACACTGGTGGAGCGGTTTGATGGTTCAAATTTTGGTTTCTGGAGGATACAGATTGAGGATTATCTGTATGGTAAAGATCTTTACCCGCCACTGGGTACGAAACCAAATGAGATGGAAGATGGCAAGTGGAAACTGCTGGACAAGAAGGTGATGAGCGCAGTTCGCTTATCGTTGTCCAAAAATGTTGATTACCGTACCATCGATGCAAAATCTACGAAGGAGATGCTAGAGATTTTGTCAGAGATGTACGAGAAGCCTTCTGCAACAAATAAGGTTTACCTTATGAGATACTTGTTCAACTTGAGGATGTCAGAAGGTATGCTAGTTGCTGAACATCTTAACGAGTATAATTTAATTACTGCTCAACTGCGCTCTTTCAGAATTGATTTTGATGATGAAGTTCGAGCTCCAATTATGTTGTCATCTTTACCTGAGAGTTGGAGTGGAATGGTCACTGTAGTTAGTGCCTCCACAGGTAAAGAAAATATGAAGTTTGATGAAGTAAGAGATCTAATTATTAGTAAGTAGATTCACAGAAAGGAATCAGGTGTTGGTCTCGGTTTATCAAAGCATACTTAATGTGCACATCGAAAATAGATTTGTTTGATTCGGTATACCTGCACTTATCTAAGTTGATGGTGACATGTTCGCTTGTTTTGTCAAATCTTTAGATTAGGTATTTAGTGTCAAGTATGCTTTAGGTCAGTATTCGAAATATATTGCAATACTTGAGTGTTGAGTTTTAAACGAAAGTAAACTGACAGTAAGGGAAAACAATAAATGACAAACGATATATAGTGATTTGGACCAAGATGTCCTATTTCCACTCTCCAGACCTAAGTCTGGTAATCTACTGAGCTTAGAACTTTTACAGGTGCTCCTACGATCTTTTGCTTGCTAAAGAATACCCCGTCCTTCAGTCCACAAGCGCACTCGTCTGGTCCTTGCTTGGTTCTTCGCTTCCCAACTCCTTTGAGTGTGGGCGCACAAATCAACCTCCACATTGCTGGAATAGGGTGTTTATAGTTCTGCCTTAAACTTTCTCCTCGGCGGAAGATTGCCCGTAAGCGTCAGAGTACAAGTCGTACTTGACTGTTGTAGTCTTTCTTGGAGAAACAGACTACTAAGAAATAACTCAAGAACACTAAGGTTCTGAGTCTCGTGTTTCCTAAAGTGACACACGAAAAAGCTTAATAGCGTCGAATGTTGAAACTTTAGCTTTTTAAGCTTGCTTGACTTCAATTGTAGTATGATGTAGCTTGTAAACTATTAACTCCGTAGTGAGTTTGTAACTTGTAACCTTCTTTCGTCGAAGATCCTCTAGTATTCATATTCATGAGGTAGAAGTTTTGAAATAAATACCCGTTAGAGACAAATTGAAGTTGTCCAATTAGATGTCTATGTTGACTACTGCATTAGGTGGGTAGGTGGTGCTTTTCCAAATGTTTCGCACCTACTTTCGCTTTTCTGACAGTGATAGTGATGCTTTACCTTTGTGTCAGAATGGTAGTATTTATCAGTTTGAGGAGTCGCAAACTGAATGTCCTAGTTATCGAAACTTAGAGTTTCGTGCTTGTAGGAAATCTCCAATTCTTACAATTTGTGCTTTGTCAGTACGTTCCTCAACCGATTCTTCTTTTATCTTTGAACTGGGACCTAGACTATGAAGTTTATGCTGATGTTGTCATACTTGCAAGTCCATGCTGATGACGTTATCGATCAGTGTATGCTTTGTCCCTATGTTGGCAAGTTTGTTGTACCGAGTGAACCATATTGGTTAAACCGGTACTTGGCGAAAGCCAAACTTATCAGCCAGACTCTTATATTCCTATACTTGTGCGTTCAGCGCGAACTTTAGTCTGTTAAGTCTTTTTGCGCAATCTAGACTTATTGGCCAGTCAAGTCTTCAAATTAGCTCCAGCTTACAACTCGATATTAATCCTATACATGACTTTACATTATTTACTATGTTGAAACTATCAAACATGATTTTTACATTCTTTGACCGACCAAAACATAATAAAACAAGGAAGATTCTAACAAATTTCCTAAAATCAGGAATTACTTCACGATTAACTCTGAATACATAGAATAGAGGGAGGACAAAATGAAGGTGAAAATCTAGATTCAACAGATCTATGTCGAGAGGCAAGAGTCGTGAAATGAGGAATATGTTATTAGTGAACTGTTGGAACTGTGAGAAGTATGGGCATGTGAAGAGAGAGTGCAAGACACCACATAAGGATCATACCAATAAAAGATCAGTAAATGTATCTATAGACGAGGTCGCAGATGCTTTGAACCTTAGCATAAGTAGTCTACTGGATTCATGGGTGTTGGATTCTGGAGCTTCGTTTCATTCGTGTAGTAGATTTGAGATGATGGAAAGCTATACTTCTGGAGATTTTGTGTCAAGCAGATGATGAGCCTCTCAAGATTGTAGGAAAGGGAATTGTGAGTATCACTACCCTGAATGGTTCTATTCTGAAATTGCATGGTATTAGACCTATTCCTGGATTGAAGCGGGATCTTCTATCCAATGATCAGCTAGATGATGAAGTCTATGTGATGACATTTGGAGAGAGTAGTTGGAAGATCACAAAAGGAGCTATGATGATAGCTTGGGGTAGAAAAAATAGAACTCTATACACAACTACTTCTAAGAATTGTATCGCTGCTATAGAAAAGAAGAATGATGCAAATTTATGGCATTCTCGGTTAGGCCATATGAGCGAGAAGGGGATGCGAGAAATATGCTCGAAATGAAGACTGCCCGGACTCAAATCAGTTGAGATTGGTCTCTGTGAAAACTGCGTATTCGGGAAGCAGAAAATGGTTAGCTTCTCGGGGGGGGGGGAAAGCATTGAAGTAAAAGAAAAGAAATTAGAGCTTGTGCACAGTGACTTATGGGGTCATGCACCCGTGATTTCCCTAGGTGTAGCACTCTATTACATGATATTCTTTGACGACTCCACTAGAAAGTTATGGGTTTATTTTCTAAAGAATAGATCTGATGCGTTTGTTAACTTTTGATAATGGAAAGCCTTGGAAAAGAATGAGATAGGCTCGAATGTTAAGTGCTAGCGGTCCGACAATGGTTGTGAGTATGATCACCGTGAGTTTAAGAAGTTCTGTAAGGACAATTAAATTATCATGGAGAGGACGGTGAGAGCAACGCCGCAACAAAATGGAGTTGTTGAGCGAATGAACAGAACTTTGAACAAGAGAGCCAGATGCATGTGCCTCAAGTGCGGGCTACCAAAGATGTTTTGGGCATATGCGGTTAACACTGCTGTATTTCTGATTAACAGAGGTCCATCAACTCCCTTAGAGAATGGAATACCGGAGGAGGCCTGGAGTAATAAAAAGGTGAACTTGTCATTCCTCCATATCTTTTGTTGTACTGCTTACGTTTTAGTTGACTCTACTTCTAGAAGCAAGCTTGATGCAAAATCTGTTAAATGCACATTCATTGGCTATGGAGGTGATGAGTTTGGGTATGGATTTTGGGATGAACATAATCTGAAGATCATCCAAAGTCAAGATTTAGTGTTCAATGAACAAGTACTATACAAGGATAGAGAAACGGTTGGTTCACCAGACCATGGAAGTCAAATTGTGGAGTTGGACATTACCAACTCGGGTGGGAGTAAGAAAGCTCAAGTCGAGGAGGTGATCGATGTTGAGCCAAGTACTCCACAACAGGTTCCGCTGCAAAGACCCACTAGAGAACGAAGGGCACCAGATAGGTATTCACCTTCTATTTATTATCTTCTATTGACTGACTATGGTGAACTTGAATGCTATGTAGAGGCAAAAAAAGGTCTAAGATGTAGACAAGTGGACACTTGCTGAGAATGACAAGTTAAGCTCGTGCTTGGCTAATGAGACATGGGAGGATGTTGAACTTCCTAAAGAGAATAGAGCCCTTGTCTGCAAGTGGGTCTACAGGATCAAGACTGAGGTCGATGGGAGCAAGCGGTATAAGGCACGGTTGGTAGTGAAGGGTTACCAACAACGATAGGTATTGACTACTGATATATTTACCCCTATTTTAAAACTAAATACCATTCGACTTGTTTTATGTATGGTTGATGTAGAGAATTTACTTTTAGAGCAAATGGATGTGAAGACAACATTTCTCCATGGGGATTTGGAGAATGAAATTTACATGAAGCAACCGGAGGGATATATGCCAAAAGGGGGTCTTGGACTCGTGTGCAAATTGAAGAAGAGCCCCTACTGAATTCATGAATCGATGTCTTCAGTCTCATTTTGCCTCATGCGGCATCCATCACCTTATGTCCTATCCTTATACTCCCACTCAAAATGGTTGGGCTGAGCGTACACACAGGCACATTATGGAGATGGGACTAGCTCTTCTCTTCCACTCTTCCATGCCCATGCCTCTTTGGGTTTAGGCTTTTAGCACCGCAGTATACACCAATAATCGGCTTCCTTCATCCACTCTCGTTAACAAATATCCCTATAAATTACTCTATGGCCGATTACCCTCCTATAGTGCATTTCACATTTTTTGGTTATCGCGTTTATTGTCTCAAGGACTACGCTAAGACAAAATTCCAGACTCGCAGCTTGCCTTGTATCTTTATTAGCTATACTCCCAATTTTAAGGGATTCCACTCCCTTGATCTTGCCTCTTCTCGCATCTATATTACACGTTATGCGAAATTCGATGAATCCTGCCTCCCCTTCTCAGCCATTTCCTCACCATTGCCTGCCTTCAACCTCAGCATTTTTTAGTTGCCAGATTCCCCAACCTCACATAATTCACCTCATGATTGTTAAAACCCCACCTCATATCCATTGCCATATAATTCCTTTCAATCTCAGCCATGCCAAAGATGTCCTACTGATCTTACCCCTACCGCACATCCAGCTCCTATGCCCTTTCCACTGTGGACTCCTATACCTTCTCTGCCGGCTTCGCCTTAATTCCTAAATGTCGTTCCTGAACAACCCCAGTCCCCACCTCCTGCACTTCCCATGCAGCCTCATACAAGCCCACCTAATACTCATCCTATGTAAACCTGTGAGAAGTTCGACATATTCAAAACTAGATTCCAATTGGGTGTATCATACTAGAAATTCGAGCTTTATTCTCAAGGCTTAATCTTCACCCTAACCGCCTCAGCTGAACCTTCGGGCATTAAGACGGCAATAAAAAATCTCTTATGGGTCGCCGCCATGAACGAAGAAATGGTTGCTTTGTGGGATAATAAAACTTGGTAGCTTGTGCCTTACCCTCCAAACTCCAATATTATTGGTTCCAAGTGGGTGTATCGTACTAACTTCTTACCGGATGGACCTGTCATCATTTCGTAGCCCAACTTGCAGCTCAGGGTTTCAGTGAGCTACCTGGGTTTGACTTCACTCATACTTGTAGCCCTGTTGTGAAGGCCTCCACTGTTTGTATTATTATTTCTCTCGCCATCAAGCGATCTTGGCCGCTACATCAACTTGATGTCAAGAATGCATTCTTAAATGACTCGCTCTCTCTCTCTACCCGTCTATATGGAACAACCGCCTGGTTTTGTTGATCCAAGGTTTTCAAATCATGTATGCCGTCTGCAAAAAGCTCTCTACGGTCTTCACTGGATCCTCTAGCCTGGTATCAGCGACTTCAAAATTTTCTTATTCGTCGTGATTTTTGTTGTAGTTCCGCTGGCAATTCATTATTTATTCTACATTAGAAATATGTGATAATATATTTGCTAGTTTATGTTGATGACATCATTATTACCAGCAATGACTCACGTCCATTTTCTCTCTTATTAGCTTGTCTTCACACGAAATTCTCTATAAAAGACCTCGGTCGACTGGGTTATTTTCTTGGTTTGGAAGTCTCGTATCCCTCCTTTGGTGGTTTTTTTCTTGGACAATCCAAGTACGCTCGTGACATCCTAATTTGAGCTGACCTGCTTGATTCCAAACCGGTTTCCACTCCGCTTGCACCCGGAGCTACATACACGACTCTTGGCTCTGAGTTTCATGACCCTCCTCTATATCGCTCCTTGGTTCTTGCTCTTCAGTAATTAACCATCACTCGCCCGAATATTTCTTATTCTGTAAATACTGTGAGTTAGTTTCGATAGCGGCCAATAATTAAACACTTTCAAGCAGTCAAGTGGATATTACGATATGTCAAAGGCTCAATTAGTTTTGGCTTGACGTTCGCATTAGGACCACTTGAACTACTTGGCTATTCTGATGCCGACTGGGCTTGCTCATTAACACTCGGCGCTCCACTTATGGCTAATCCATTTATCTTGGTCCTAATCTTGTTTCTTGGTCAGCAAAGAAGTAGTCGACTGTCTCTTGTTCGAGTTGCGAATCCGACTATCGCGCCCTAGCTAATTTTACGGCTAAAATCATTTGGGTTTCGAATTTACTCAAAGATCTTCATGCTTCTCCTCCCGACCCTCCTATTCTGCTTTGTGGCAATCATAACTGCTTTTTTTAACTGAAAATACAGTCTCTCATAAGCATGTCAAGCATATTGATCTCGATTGTCACTTTGTGCAAGAGCTTAATTGTTGACTCTGGAAGACTGCTCACCAATTTCGGCCCAACTAATTTGCAAGTCGCTGACATTTTTACCAAGAACTTTCCACAGTCAGCATTTCAGTTATTTCGACCCAAGCTTCGCGTCTCCATCAATCTAACGCTTCGCTTGCATGGGGTGTTAAAGATATGGATAGCATCTTTTAATTTCATTATTTATGCTTTGCATTTACTCTATTTAAACTATTATTTGTTATTTGATTAATCAAGGAGAAAATCATTTTCACATTCATAATAACTTCATGTACTAACACTTTGAAAATGCAAAAAAAAAAACTAAAAATGAATATGGCGATTGAGACATGCCTGCAAAATATACAATTAAAACAAATAATGTACTTATATATATATTATATGATTGATAAAAAGAGGGATTTTTTTAAAAAAAAATATGAGAACAAGAAACCAAATATCAATTTTATAATTTGTATAAAATTGTTGGAATATTTTTTGAAAAAATCATCGAATAAATAAGGATAGGATTTTTGTCACAGTCTATGAATAAGCTTCGGCCATACCAATGGACGGACGGCCTCTCCTCTCTCACTTGTCTTTGCAATCCTTCCTTATCCTATCCATTTCATTATTTCTTATTTCTTTAGAGGAAATTTAGTTTTTATTCCTTCCTTCCTTATCCGCTTTCCTCTTTCCTCATGGGATACAC
>JAPKLW010003956.1:0-16094 GCA_026898455.1 Plectranthus barbatus
CATACATCAATTATTAATCCTAACATATTCCTATTAATTAAAAAAAAAAAGCCAAAAATATGTTTTAGGAGTCTCTTTAAAATGAGTACACAGTCGACGCCTAGGGTTTCTCCTATTTTTTAATTTGTATTTCTTGCTCTATTCCTGACATTTGGGGTGAATATAAGCTACACGTGTGCCCATGAATCAGAGACGGACCGCAACTCCAAACGTTACATTTAATTAACACTCCATCCTCCATCCGTCCCGTCCCGCATCATTAATCCATTTTTCAATTTCGTCTATCCTCCGAAATTAGTCTCATTTCCTAAAATAAAAAAAAAATCTCTTGGCATTAATAAAATATTAATTTCACTACACTCACAAATATTAGTAATTGTGCCAAAAATAGATAGGATTAATGACCCGGCAACGGAGGCAGTATAAAAAATATTGCAATTTAAATGATGTAATGTAGTCCATTGTCAACAGAGGCCCAGTCCAGAAAAGCCCATTAAATTTGTGATTTTATTCTGCTGGGTTCGGATAGATTTAATGGGCTACAAATGGGCTAGATGACCTGGATAAGCATGGGTATTCCCCGTAGTCAAAGCAGCCTAGATAGTTGAGCCTAAACCCAGTCAAATTGGTTATGGGCCGTTCCCAAAGTTTTGTGAAATGGCCCACTTGGCACCTATTTGGATTCCAAATGTTAGGATTGACAAAATAACCTAAGGAAAAAAGATAAAAAAGAGAAAATGTTTTATTTATTACGTATTTAACTAATTATATTGTTGAGTAAAATTTTCATTACACTAAAATATGATAATTCTTCTTCAATAAAATATTTATGGAGAATATTCTTCTGTGTTACATCTAATTCTAGAGTTCTGTTTTTCTTTTTCTTTTTTTAATTTTTTTTTTCCTAATTCGCAATCTGAGCAGTTGAATCAGTGGGGCAATAATTTGGTTAATTTAGGGATCTATAAAATATTTTAAAAAATGGTTTAAACGGACGAAGACCTTGACTATAATTTGGATTGCACATGGAAATCAGGATCAAGTGGTGAAATTATACACCTCAATCTCAAGAGGTATTTTTCACAATATAACATAGAGTTTTAATTACTTATGGCAGAATCCAATGTAGTGACTGATAATTTTTACTAATTTTGCCAAGCTAAAAATACTAATTTAATAATATTGATATCTATTTGTTTTTTTAGTAGGATTACATGTATTAAACTCACACACCCAGAAGATGTCACGGGGTGTGACCTTTTTGGTTTTGGTAAGGTGCTTTCACCACTACACCCGAGCGAGGGGACATTGATATCTATTTTGTGTGTTGAAAATGTATCTTCTAAAAAACAGCCATTACATTACGTACCATTTATAAAATAAAATCGTCAAACTGTCGGTTTAAGACCAAAATCATCTGAATCAGAATCGGCTGTTTATGATTCCAAACCGAAACAGTAACTGTCACTGTAGCAATCTATTAAAGTTCCATATATTTTGAACTGGAACTGTGGCTATGACTAGTCGAAGTCCCAGTTGTTTTTTATATTAGTTTTCACCAAGCCATCTTAAAATAGATGCAGTTTTCAATATCCATCTTAAATATAAGCTTACATCAAACACTCAAAATTAATTGGAATTTGGAATCAATAAGAATTTTGTAATCTTACAATATATTTTAGTGTACATTCCAAGTTTAAAATATGTACTAATTAATTCAAAATCCTATAAAATGGTAAAGTGTGTCATTTTCAATGTTAATGCGCATTTGTTTTTCATTTTCTGTGTTATTCATAAAGAAACTATTTTTTTTTTTGACTACTACATGACTTAAATTCACCAAAATTAAAGTGAAGTCTTCGTATGGCATGTTTAAGAATGGGTGAGTCATGAGTGCATGCAATGCCGTCTTTTAGAGGGATGTTTTGAGCCATAAATGGCATTCTTATTTTTATGGATTTTGAAAAGGATGTCTTCTATTCTCTAAAAAAAATTGTAAATAAAGAAATTCTAGCCTTTACTATATATTTGTTTTTACCCACTAGAAGAAGACTATAATATTAGACCTAAATAGCAGGGCATTCCATGAAACAGGAATTATTTTGCTTCCACCCTATACCTATCTTCAACTTAGGCAGTTATCGTTCCAATTCATAACCTGCAAATATTGGTGAAAGAGTGGATAAAAGGAAATAAACATCCATAATTTTACAAATTTTAACACAACTGTACCTTTCACTAGTTCTATGATCATAGCATATTTTTAAAATATTGACAATTATAATATAAAATTTGAAATTTATACAATTGTAACAAAATCTTTCTAGGCCAATAAAAGGTTGTCAAATATAAACTACTCTTCTAAAAAAGTTAAAGTTTGTGATTGTTTGTATTATTTCATACGAATAATATATAAAGGCAAAATCGTGCGTTAGGCAGGCCTAAACGGTTTAGGCGGGTTTTATCCTATTCAAATGGGTTGACCCATCTCAAATAGGGTTTATTAATCCCAATTAGGATATATTATATGGGTTTGGGCTTGGGTTAATGGATAAAACCCGCCTAAATCGTTTAGGTCTGCCTAACCCAAGACCTTCCCATATATAAATTAACGATTTTTTTAGTTTAAGAAAACTTTTTTGTTATAATTGCAAAAAAAAATATTAAAAAAGTAATTTATTTGCTATATTTATAACCTTAATTGATACATTTCTGGTTAACATTTCACTATATAAGTATAATATGACAGTGATATGCTGCACTATATGTGACCCTTAAATATGTCGGTTTACTACTCAGTTCTTTTTAATTTTTTAAGGATATAAATATTTAGTTTTATGATTTGCGAAAAAATAATATCACTATACCTCAAGAAGCAGAGTTTTATTCTAGTATAAATTTAGTGATATTATGTAAGGGTGAAGAACTTTGATAATGGCTCTCAACCCCCGGCCCCCAACTAATACAAAAAGCAATCAAAAAGAGGGATAACATGAAATACTAGTCTGGAAAAGGAAAGTACAAGAATAAAGACAATAATATATCAATGTAGTTTACTTTGAATTTTCCAAGTTCTTCCCTTAACAACAACACCGTGGAGTTTACTTAGCTCAATATCTATGCATTTTGGATGACTGCGGTGTGTGGATGACTGACTGCTAATCAATATTAAGTACTCCCTCCGTCCCGATCAAATTGTCCACATTTGACCGGGCACGATAACCAATGCATGTGAGTAGTAGTGGGTGATAGTGGGATGAATATTTTATTGATAAGTGTGAGAAATTTGCTATTTTAGGAAAGTGGATTAATATTGTGGGACAGACGAAAAAGAAAATGTGGACAATTTACTTGGGACGGAGGGAGTATATTGTATCCGGTATAGAGTGGTAACATTCTCATAAAATCTATTGTATTGAAGTTTTGTACCGTGATTTCATCATACTTTAAACGGTCAAATACATGAATTAGGTAATATCGGTAACCATAAATACGTTAATTAAAATAAAGCATGAATAAATGCCCATTTTATTATTTATATTTGGACCTTAGTTTGGCTTACAATTACTAAGAGTCCATTAGAATTTAACCCTAATTATAAATATCATTCCCCTGTTAGATGTTGTTGTTGCGGGAAGACCATTGGAGAGAGAATGCAGTCAAACTTTTTATTTTTTATTTGTGTGTCATCCCTGTAGATTATCCTCCTGATATCAAGAATTGAGATATGAAGATTAGATATGGGAAAAACTTGCGTTAGATAGGCCTAAACGGTTTAGGTAGGTTTTATCCATATCCAAATAGGTTCATCCATTCCAAATAGGGTTTATTAATCTCAATTAAGGTATATTAGATGAGTTTCGGTTGGATTAATGGATAAAACCTGCCTAAACCGTATAGGCGTGCCTAACCTGAGACCTTCCCTTAGATATGAGAGTTTTCCTTAATCCTTTTCTAACAATTATTGTGTTCTAATTAATCCAATTGCATAATTAATTAATCGGCAAAGAATTGAGGAGAGAGAAGTTTTAATGCAGAGCATGTTAGATAAGAAATTAAGTTTGACACCCATAATTAATCCTTTAAGTTCCCATAAAATTCGTGCACACTGTTGCTAATTGAGACTTTTATGGAGAGGGAATGTTATTTACATATCTAAAGTAGAGTTGATGCTAGCAGAAAAAGGTGGAGTTGAGATTTCCACAATAGATAAAAATATACTAGATATTTTTTTTTAAGTCATGTAGAATATATTTGTACTTCTTTTGAAGAGGTTGAACAGAATTTCTTAATTCCATTTAACTTTTAAATCTGGGACATGGGCTTGTGCTTCCCGTGATCACAATTCATCTTACACTGCCGTAAACCAACGACACCAGCTCGGTCCCCCAAATCCTGCTCGAACCAGGGTACCACGTGTTCGTTCCACGTTCAGCGCACCAATATGTTGGTGTAACCGACCACTGGATATTAGTATGATATTGTCCGCTTTAGGCATCACAAGCCCTCACCGTTTTGTTCTTGGATATCAACCCAAAATGCTAGGAGTTGAGTGGACTCTTATATACAAAGAATTCATTCATTCTCTCCCCGATGTGTGACACGGGCTTGTCAAATCCAACAAAAACATATAAAAACTTTAGGGAATCAGCATTGCACTTGATTATAAAAGATTATAGAAATGATTCAATTCATTGAGATTGTTGGAAATTAGTACGATAGTTTTCTTGAACTCAATTAACAAGTATATTTATAGGACCAAGAGATACTATAATTATTACTGAATTAGACTATATATTATATACACAAACATTCAATTCGAATATGATTAGAAATCTGTTTATTTGCCACATACAAAAACTAGCGTAAAGATTAGAACCCCAACTCTGAATGAGTTCCCGGAGACTTTTCCATCGTTTTAGTCATTGTCATGCTCATTATTATGGTCTAGATTTTTGCTATACCCGAATGAAACGTTTACATTAAAAGCCATGTGGAAAAAAAAGTAGCAGGGTGCAATCAAATCAGTCAAAAACTGTGCAAGGATTTTAAACCTTGGTTGATTTTACTGACGTCTCCCTTCTCTCTGGCCAAGTTCTTCTGGCTTCAGAGGTACAGATATGATTCACAAAACAATTTTGGCATAATAATCATTTTAAAACTAAAAATATTTTCATGACCTTATTTTGGAAAGAAAATATTTTCATGTTTTTGTATTTTATAATAAAAGCTCACCTTTTACTCTTACAGATTTAGATTGGGCAACGGCTGCTCAAAAGCAAAACCTTGCCCGACGCGTTCTCCTTAACAAATTAATCACGAAATAAGAATAAGATATATATATATATATATATATATATATATTCATGAATCACATATTCACGACACATTATAATTCATTTAATCATCCTTCAATAAAAATCTATCATACTCTTCCTAGAATTAAGTTCACAATCAACCATTTAGTTCACAATAAGCTTACGTCTTCTCAATTAAGGATCTTAGTCCTCTCAATTAATCAACGCTGCTATAATACCTTATCACACACATGATTCACAGATCATATAAATTCCTTCAATTTTCAAACATAAATTTCTATATCTTAGTATAAAACACTTCAACATGCTCTCATTTTCATATGATTGAGTTCCTGTTCTTATCATTGTACAAGTTTCCCCGTTACTCAAGTTCATCATTAAGCTCATCTACTAACACAATCTAACAATCACAACAACAGGATATCAAGCTATTTATCTCATTCTAATTTACGTTCAATTCATTCTAATAATCTCTCATATTATGCATGGAAGATACTAGGTTTATGCTTATGAAAGAAGGTCGAAACAACGAGGGACAACCGACGGCTTGTAGGGAAGCCCGGACCGGGCGCGGTCAGAACCACCCGCGCCCAGAGGGCTGCTGTGTGCAGCCTCTGGCACGATCCAGCCCTCACCCGTGCCCCGATCGTGCTGGCGACGGGGGCTGCGCCTTCTGCTCGTTTTCACCCGAATTCCGACCACATTTCAACCCAAAATACAATCACAACCAATATCCATCATGAACATATGCTAAACATCATAAAAATCAAGTTGCATGTATGATCAAACCCACTATGAGTCTATGATGCATGCAACGATGGAAAATCCAAGAGAAGGGTTTTTACCTTCTTCCTCAAGTAGTCGATCGATGAAACTACAAAATTCCACAGCTAGCTCACAACCTCACACCTCTATCAAACTCCTAAGAACAAATACAAGCATCAAAACAAGGATAATTCTATGATTTGAGATCATTCTAACTCAATATCAAAAATCTTCATTTTTCTGACACAGTTTAGAGAAGTGACCATAACTTGGTCGTTTCTTACCCAAGTTAAACGAATGAGTAGTCCCCGAGTATCTATTCTGGAAGAGCTACAAAATAGTCTCTCACAAACACCTCCAATTTCGACTCCTTCTGGCCGGAAATGTCACCTGAAGTTGACTGTTGTGGGAACTCTCACTCTCTTCGTAAGAAATGGGGAGGGAAATGAGTGTATATCTTTTCTCTCATTAATGAAGTGGTGAGGCAGAGTTAGAGTAGGTTTGGTTAGTCATAACCTAGATTGATAGGGTAATAACAAGTGTCCCTTCTTTAATATATATATATATATATATATATATATATATATATATATACTGCCTTCCCCTCGTCCAGGTGTTCTTTCCTTTGTTGGTCAAGTACTCTATAAGGAAACGATTTTTAGGAGCTCCAGAACTTCTAGGCGAAGAGCTTGGCACTCCTCGGTTTTATGCCCGTGGTCATTATGGAAGCCATAGAACTTCTTCATATCTCACGTCTTTGGATCTGGCTTCATCTCCCCCGGCCACTTCACTGTGTTCCCAAGGTTCTTGAGTACGTTATTGACCAAGTAATTCTGGTCGATGCAGAGGTTGTAGGGCACCGAGGATACTTCACCGACCCTTGGTGTTTGGCTCTAGGGGTGGTCACATCTTGACCAACGGTCATTCCGATAATCCCTTCGGTCAACATACCTTGAATTCGAGGGCTCGGTTTTCAGCAGATCTCTCATGTGCAGGTTGGCCAGCTCGTATGCTTTCTGCTCGTTCATGCATGCGATACGGTTTGGCTCATCCTCCGCCCAATTAATTTCGGCCCAAGCCTGGGCGAGGACTGAGTCCATGTCGTAGCAGGTGATAAGCATTAGTTTTCCATGCTAATTCATGCTATTCTAGGTGGTTAGTTTAGTATTTTAATGCATAGTTAGCTTGATTTCGATTAATATTGCAGATATTACTAATCTTTTGTTTAGCTGCGTATTTTGTTATTAGAATAGGAAATCAAAGCTCGGACGATGATGTTGGAAGTTTTTGTCAAAGACCCGGAGTTGGAAAGATGAATCAAGTTGGAATCCTAGCATGATTTAATCAAAGGATGAAGGAAAATAATTCAAGATAGCCAAAAATGAAGTGTTGGAGCCAAAAATCGGTGCAGACCGCGGGTGACGACAGAGAGGAGAAACGAAGGCCTGTCGCCGCAGACCTAGCCGCGGTCACCACCGCGGGTGACGACAGAGAGGCTGGTAGAAGGCATTTCGCCGCGGCCCTTGCCGCGGCAGGGTAAAATGACCGCGGCTCGCGCGGTTTGGCCGTGGTTCGCAAAAACAGGGGCGAAAATGTTATTTTTGGGGCTATTTTGTGATAAATCAAACTTGGATTATGATGTGTTGATATAGGGTGCTCAATTTAAGAAACCAAACATTATCTTTTCATTACTACATCTCAATTTCCTAAGGGTGAAGAAAAGGGAAGCTGTAGAGAAGAAGAGGAGGAACGAAAAACAGGGGAAGGAAAACTTGGATTTTGAATGCAAGATTGAGCAACGTTTGTAATAGAATCGACGATCCAATGCCGGAAACTTTACGGGCTTGATTTCTTCTATCTAAATCCTTGTTTTTATTATGTTCCCCATGGTTGATTTGTTGTTCTTTTTGTTTATCATGAGCTAAATTATCTATGGGCTAGAGTTGTGTGATTGATGATGAGATTCTTGTCTATATTAGTTGGTGTGTGAATATAATTCCTATATATGTTCATTGATCATGTTGATGTGTATCTCACATCTATTTAGGATAAGTTCCTTATATATGTATGCTATAGCTCATTTTATATCTAATCTATATAAATAGAGTTGTAAATCCTTGGTTGATCAATGAATATTAAGCATCACAATCACATCAATTGGATACTTAGTAGAGGTTGAGTACTAATCACTTAATTCCATTCAAATGAGCCACCTTACTCACTTGTTTGTGTGCATGATTGTTCTACACCAAGACTTCATGGTTCTTTAGAGCTCATCCTTCATGTCTAGGAATAAAAGTTGATTATTCACACAAACTTGATAAAGATAAGAATCTCCCATGTCAACACACAACTCAATAGCCCATGTTTTCCTCTCAAGTGAAGAAAATCTTAGTTAAGTTGAAGTTAATGTTAATTAAGTCTTGTTTAGTTAATCAAAATCAAATCCAAATGAATGGTTGCTTAGATAATAGAAGTAAAATGAAGCTAGTACTTTGGTTTGAATCATGTTTTTAGTCTCTGTGGATACGATACTCGTGCTTATCAAATTTCTACATATGATCCGTATACTTGCGGTATTTCACATGTCAATATTTTGGTGATCAAGTTTTTGGCGCCGTTGCCGGGGACTAATGTTGATTTAGACTAAATATTAGTGAAGTGGAACTACTATTACTCTTTGCTTTTTATTGTTTTATTTGTTTTTCTTAAGTAAGAATAGGTGGTTGAATTAGTTTTTGGTTTGTGTGTTGCATGTGGTATATGTCCACTAGGTCCAAAGGATTGGTTCTAGACCCTGTAAACCCAGAAATCGAAGCTACTTATAGACGCCGGAATAGTCAAAGAAAACGACAGCAAAAGTTGAAAATGGCGGAAAATAATCAACCAAATCAAGAAGCTATTGTAGAGGAGTTGAGGTTGCAAGTTCAAACACTAGCTGGGATAGTTTTGCGACAACAAGAGGAACGTGAACGAAATGAGCAGGAAAAAGAAAGGCCAATTCAAGAAATGTTCCATCCAATGGACCACTATCAAGCTGGGTTTGGAGTTGGAGTGAATGCAAACAATTTCGAAATCAAACCGGGGCTAGTGCAAATGGCCCAACAGAACATGTTTGGAGGTGGATCGACGGAGGATCCCAATGCTCATCTTATGAATTTTTTGGATGTCTGTGATACAATCAAGATCAACGGAGTGTCGGAAGATGCAATTCGGCTAAGGTTATTCTCTTTCACTTTAAGAGATGTGGCTAAATTTTGGTTTATGTCTTTGGATAGGTCTTCTATTCGAACTTGGGACGATCTCATGTCTAAGTTCTTATACAAGTAATTCCCTCCAAGTAAGACTATCAAACTTCAAAGTGAAATCACTCAATTCATGCAACTTAGTGATGAGAATCTATATGAAGCATGGGAGAGGTATAGGAATTTGTTGAGAAGATGTCCAAGGCATGGGTTCACCGAGGAACAACAAGTATGTCAATTCTACCGAGGACTCAATTCTACTACAAAAGCTCTTGTGGATGCTTCGGCAGGTGGTGCTATTCTCAATCGAGGTGCAAAAGAGGCATTGAGGATCTTGGAAGAGATGGCTATGAATAGCTATCAATGGCCCGGTGAAAGACAAACCATGAAGAAGACGGCTCAAGTGGAGACAAAAGGTCAATTAGATGTTAAAGCTGAGCTTGAAAAGTTAACTCGACAAGTGGCTTTAGCTCTGGCACCAAGACAAGAAGTTCCAAGGTTGCTAGGAAGAGAACAACTAGCCTTGACAAATGGGCAAAACCAAGGAGGAGAGTTGTTACCTTTGATGAATGTTGCTCATGAGGAAACACTTCAAATGATACAATCCGAACCGATAGTGGAGCTACCGGAGGATGTTCAATATGTGAATCAATATGTAGCTGGAAATAGCCAAAGCACAAACAAGCCATATTTCCCCTACAACAATCAAGGAAGAGGTGTTTACAACCAAGGGGCAAATCAAAGATACAACAATCAAATGGTGAATCAAAGGTACAACAATCAAGGAGGAGGAGCCAATTATTTTCAAAATAATAGAAATCATCCAAATTTCTCTTATGCTAACCCACACAATGCACTTACTCCACCCCCGGGATTCACGGTATCTAATGGTGAGATTGTGGAGCCAAAAAAGCCTACATTGGAAGAGATGTTGCAAGGGTTCATGAAAAGCCAAAATACAAGGGTGGAGAAGCTTGAGAATGAGGTAGGAGCAATTGGGAAGCATATGAAGATGATGGAGACGCATATTGGGCAATTGGCAAATTCTTCCAATCCTCAACCAAATTCGGGAAAGTTTCCAAGCAAGACGAAGGTAAATCCTAAAGACCAATGTCATGCCATTACTTTGAGAAGTGGGTCAAGCTATGAGGGACCCAAAATGCCAAATGAAAAGGATAATGAAGAAGAAAAAGAGAAGGATGATCAAGGAGTAGAAGTGGAGGGAACTTCTAGCAAGCCTCAAGTATTTCCTAAACCTATTCAAGAGGGAAACACATCAAATCCACCATTTCCTCAAAGATTGGTCAAGAAGAATTTGGAGGACAAGTATGCAAAATTCCTTGATATCTTCAAAAAGGTACAAATTAATATACCTTTAATTGAAGCATTGCAACAAATGCCTGGTTATGCTAAGTTTTTGAAAGATGCTATATCACATAAAAGGAAGCATGTTGCATTTAAAACTGTGAATTTGACTGAGGAATGTAGTGCTGTATTGAAAAAGAAGTTACCAATGAAAGAAAAGGATCCCGGTTCATTTACTGTGTCTTGTGAGATTGGAGGGATTCCTTGTGGTAGGGCATTGAGTGATTTGGGTGCAAGTATTAATCTAATGCCTTTGTCCATATTCAAAAAGTTAGCTATTGGGGAGATTAGACCAACCACTATTGCTTTGCAAATGGCCGATAGGACAATTTCTCATCCAAGAGGAATTGTAGAAGATGTGTTGGTTAAAGTGGATCGGTTTATTTTTCCGGCGGATTTTGTTGTGTTGGACATGGAAGAAGATAGAAATGTTCCACTCATTCTTGGGCGACCATTTCTAAAAACCGGAAAAGCACTCATTGATGTTGACAAAGGTGAACTCACTCTTCAATTGAACGAGGAAACCGCCACTTTTTCAATCTATGAAGCAATGAAGTGTGGAGGAGAAAGCAAAACCCATGAAGAATGCAACCGTGTTGACACTCATGCTATAATAGGGGAGGATAACTTTCTATCCTTATCTTCAATTGATTGCTTTACTTCTTGTGTAAATAATTTTAGTGAAAAAGTTGATGATGAACTTGATATTTGTGAAGAAATACTTAATTTTACTAAATCTTTTGATTGTAGGGAAAGTGAAGGAGATGAAGAAGTGAGCTATTTGAGCTTACAAAGCCCGCAGGAGAGGGAAGAGATGTTAAAAAGCGAGTTGAGCAAGAGGGATAAATCACCAACTAAAACACCGGAGGTGGAGTTGAAGCCTCTACCCGAGCATTTGAAGTATGCTTTTCTATGTGATGAAAACACTTATTCGGTAATAGTATCTTCTAAACTCTCTTGTGATGAACTTGATAACTTGCTGAATGTGTTAAGAAAACATAAATCTGCGATAGGATGGTCGTTAGAGGATATCAAGGGGATTAGCTCATCTTTGTGTATGCATAGGATTTTGCTTGAAAATGAATATAAACCTAAGGTTCAACCTCAAAGAAGGCTTAATCCAATTATGCAAGAAGTGGTTAGAAAAGAGGTTCTTAAATTGCTTGATGCCGGAATGATTTATGCAATTTCTGATAGTGAATGGGTGAGTCCCACTCAAGTTGTTGCAAAGAAAGGTGGGATGACTGTAAAACAAGGAGAAAATGATGAACTAATATCAACTCGATTAGTAAATGGTTGGAGAATGTGTATTGATTATAGAGCTTTGAATGTAGCTACAAGAAAAGACCATTTTCCTTTACCATTTATTGATCAAATGTTAGATAGATTAGCCGGGCATGAGTATTATTGTTTTCTTGATGGTTATTCCGGATATAATCAAATTATGATTGCTCCTGAAGATCAACATAAAACAGCTTTTACTTGTCCATATGGTGTTTTTGCTTATAGGAGAATGCCGTTTGGATTGTGTAATGCGCCGGCTACTTTTCAACGTTGTATGATGGCAATTTTCCATGGTTTAATTGAAAATATTATGGAAGTTTTTATGGATGATTTCTCCGTGTTTGGTTCTAATTTTGATGTTTGTCTCACAAATTTGTCTCAAGTTTTGAAAAGATGTGAGGAAACTAATTTGGTGCTTAATTGGGAGAAATGTCACTTCATGGTGACCGAAGGTGTGGTTCTTGGACACAAGGTATCTTCTACAGGTCTTGAAGTTGATAAAGCTAAGGTGGTGGCAATTGAACAACTTCCACCCCCAACAAGTGTCAAGGCTGTTAGAAGCTTCTTAGGGCATGCTGGATTCTACCGCCGATTCATAAAAGATTTCTCAAAAATTTCTAAACCTCTATGCTCTTTACTTGTTAAAGATAACAAGTTTGTGTTTGATGATTCTTGTTTGCAGGCATTTGAGGTGTTGAAGAAAGCTTTGGTGAGTGCTCCTATACTGACTACCCCAGACTGGGACGAGTCATTTGTGCTGATGTGCGATGCTAGTGATGTAGCAGTGGGAGCTGTGTTAGGCCAAAAGAAGGAGAAGATCTTCAAAGTAATTTTCTATGCAAGTAAGGTGCTTGATCCAGCTCAGTGTAATTACACCACCACAGAAAATGAGCTATTAGCAGTTGTGTACGCTTTTGACAAATTTCGAGCATACCTTGTGGGAACGAAGTCCATTGTCTACACAGATCATGCTGCTATCCGATATCTTTTCTCCAAGAAGGATGCCAAGCCTCGCCTCATTCGATGGATATTGCTTCTCCAAGAGTTTGATTTGGAGATTCATGATAGAAAAGGCTGTGAAAATGTGGTAGCTGACCATCTGTCAAGATTGGAGAAGCCTGTGCAAGGTGATGACATAAATGTGGCAATCAAGGAGACATTCCCCGATGAATACATTCTCCGAGTTGAAAGCACTGTGGCATGGTATGCAGACATTGCCAATTGGATTGTTGCAAGAGTTCCACCTCAAAACCTCACAACATGGCAAAAGAAAAAGTTCTTTCATGAGGTAAAGTATTACTATTGGGATGAACCATATCTTTATAGGAGATGCGCCGATGCAGATTGGATGAAGATTGTAGAAGAGTGTCATGCATCTCCAACTGGGGGTCATTTCTCAACCAATCGAACCGCCATGAAGGTACTCACTTGTGGTTTTTATTGGCCCTCTATCTTTAAATCATGTCGTGAGTTTGTGAGTTCATGTGATCGATGTCAAAGAATGGGAAATATCTCTAAGAGAGATGAAATGCCACTTAGTAATTCCTATAATGTGGATCTTTTTGATGTTTGGGGAATAGATTTCATGGGACCATTTCCTTCATCCGGAGGAAATCTTTACATTTTACTTGCCGTTGAGTATGTGTTGAGGTGGGTAGAAGCTATTCCAACATCAACTAATGATTCTAAAGTGGTGTTGAAATTTGTAAGGAAAAACATCTTCACTAGGTATGGTGTTCCAAGGATATTGCTAAGTGATGGAGGTTCTCACTTTTGTAACAAATGGTTGGGAGCTCTTCTTACCAAATATGGAGTGAAGCATCGAGTCACCACGGCTTACCATCCACAAGCCAATGGTCAAGCCGAACTAGCAAACCGGGAGGTGAAACAAGTCTTGGAGAAGACGGTGCATACAAGAAAGGATTGGGCACTCAAGCTTGATGATGTTTTGTGGGCTTATCGCACTGCATATAAGACTCCAATCGGTATGTCACCGTACCAACTTGTTTTTGGAAAATCATGTCATTTGCCGGTTGAAGTTGAGCATAAAGCTTTTTGGTTTGTAAAGAAGTTAAACTTTGAGTTTGAGAAGGCGGGCCTTGAAAGGAAATTATTGTTGAATGAATTGGATGAATTTCGAGTGGAAGCCTTTGAGAATTCGAGTTTATGTAAGGAACGAGCAAAAAGATTTCATGACCTTTATATCAAAGCTCGGGAGTTTATGCCGGGAGATCAAGTGCTGCTTTTCAACTCTAGGCTTAAATTGTTTTCGGGAAAACTTCGTTCAAGATGGTGTGGTCCTTTTGAAATAGCAAAGAAGATTGGTCAAGGTGCATATGAGTTGATTTCAAAAGATGGGAGTACATTTGTGGTGAATGGTCAAAGAATCAAGCATTACTACTCTCTAACTCAAATTGAAGAGGAGGAATCAATCTCTTTTGCACAACCATGATAACGAGGTATCGTCGGGCCAACGACGTTAAACATCGGCGCTTGTTGGGAGGCAACCCAATATTGGTTTATTTTCATTTCATACTAAAAATTTTCATGTTTTACTTTGTTGTTTAAGTTGATATATATTTTGAAATATTGAAAATAGTTTTTGTAGTGTTAATACTTGTAGGGATGTCAAAACTTACCATACTTAGAAAAATTTTTGGAATTTTTGGACTTGAAGCAGTCCCCGCCGCGTGCAACGACAGAGAGCTCGACGAACGACTGTTTGACGCGGTTCAGCCGCGGTCAGAGCCACGGGCCACGTCTCATAGTGCTCTCGGAGGACTTCAGCCGCGGTCAGCCGTGGCCAGGGAGAAGCAGGCAGGACAGGACGCGGGCGGCGACAGAGCCTCCGCGCGAAGGCATATATCCGCGGTCCCCACCGCGGACCGCGTCTCGGGGAAGAAATCAGGGCATCTTGCCGCGGTTCTCGGCCACGGTCAGGTAAGTTAACCGCGGCCCGACGGGATTTGGGGGTAAAATTCGAATTTCTCCTCTCTTTCTCATTCTTTTCCATTCCCAAATCAAAAATTCCTCAAACCCTTATTTCTTCCCCAAATCTTTCTCATCTAATTACTCCCTTCACACTTGTGCACTTTACAAATCGATTTCATATTTGAGTTGCCCACATCAAGAGCTTCAATTTCATCCGAATAGTTTAATTTGTTGTGGAAATTTGCTCAAATCTTCAAATTTGTGTTCTTGCCTCTAAAATTCATCCAACTCAAGGTATGCATTCTTAACTTGTACTCAATTTCGATTTTTAGGAATTAGAATGATTCATGGATTAAATGTTAGCAATTTAAGTTCAGTTGAGCATGCTATATTCTTGATTGCTTGAATAATTGTTATTTTGAATGAAGAAAATTGGTTATTTGTGTGCAAAATGTTATCATGAATTAGAAAATAAGTTACTTTTTGAATTATGCTTGTTGATTTTGTTGATTAAATAGCTTATTGATTCAAAAATTAAATTGGAGATATAATGTTTTACTCATGAATTGATGAATAACCATGGTTCTATTTTGTTAATGTGCTTGGATGAATGAAAGATTTTGGGTTTAATGAACATGATGGGGGTGTATGTTTGGGGTAGAGATATTTTGCACAAATTAAGATTGTAAAGAAACTCATCCTGTGAATTTGCTTTGTGAAGAAAATTGATATGGTCGGGGGAAAAGGAAAGAAAAGTAAGAAAGGAGAGAGCAGTAGGACACCGGCTGCAGAGCCTGTGTATACACGAGCCGATCCCGAGTGGCATGGTTTTGTGATCGAGGATCCGGAATTGAGGTTAAGGTTTCAGTTAATGCACAATAATCCTATTCGTGCCACCAAGTTTGCAGATTTAGAAGCAATTAAACCACTGGGAATAGCCGAAAATGTCACCCTGTTGCTAAAGAACATGGGATGGTTTAGTGCTCTGACAACTGTCAAACCAACATATCCAAAATTGGTGCTAGAGATGATGGGTACATTGCAGATTACTGAAAAGGAAAAAAATGCTCAACCTTTGGAAGTTCAATTTTCTTTGGAAAATCGGACTCATGTCATGTCTATCGCCGAGGTAAACAGAAGATACTCCCAACACGGGTCTTTACAAGGAACACCCGATTCAGGAAAT
>JAPKLW010003956.1:16494-32655 GCA_026898455.1 Plectranthus barbatus
TCTCGGCATGAGAATACAGGAGTGCGCACATTAGAGATCTTCATTCTACAAGCAATGGTATCTGGAACTGTCATGAACTTTGGATCACTGTTGATGGCTCAGGTCTTGAGTCAAGCAAATAGGTATCAAGGAGACATCACCATTGGAGGGATGCTTACCCCAATCATGGAAGATTTGGGCATTGACTTGACAAAATATGTGGAAGCTACAGAAGCTAATACGATCTCTATACCAGTTTTGGTATCAATGAGATCAATTCATGTGTCACCACCACATTTCATCTTCCAACAGCGAAGTGGGGATCATTTCCCTTTACCATGTCATTTTTTGACCTACGTTAGCCATTTTGAGACGAGGGGTAATTGGCTTATGAACTCACCTGCTCATTTAGCATGGCGTCGTCGATCTGGACTTCCTCCAATATTGATTGGAGTAGTACATGCTGGAGATACACCTATGGAGCAAGCACCACCTCGGTCATCACCACCTCCCGACAATCTTGCATATGAGCAGCACATGGAGTCGGATATCGGCACCTCTACGGCAGGAGGGAGACGGCGCACTCGCGAGGCTACATCTGATGATCGCGTAGCTAGTCTTGATGCGAGGTTTTCTATTTGGGAGCCACATCTTCAGGTGATGAGGGGAGATCTGGCTGCATCCTGGTTAGCCACTGAGAGTGTTGATACTCGATTGGGGCGACTTGAGACATGGACACAAAATGTGGATAGACGGATGGAATTGATTGACCACAATGTTCGTGATGTGATGGCCACTCAGGATAATATGCAGTCTTGACAGGAGGATATTTATGATTTGCTGCAGCGGTTTGAGGCCTACCAGATTCAACAAGGTCATCATTGGCCAGACCCGCCATCTTGAGGATTATCGGGGGAGTTTTCTTATGTTTAAACCTTACTTTTTACTTCAAACTTCGCTCATATTTTTGTTCTAAGCTTGAAGTAGGGGGTTTGGTTAGGTTTAAACATATTTTGTTAAGCATGGTTTAGGTATGGTTAAGTTTAGTAATGTAGTTTTTGCTATTTTGATGTTTGAAGTATTTTGAACAATAGTATGCTTTAGTCGGAGAGCTTATGCTTTGATTCACTAGAAGTCAATGATTTAATGCCAATGATGAAAGTGAAAAAGTGTTTTAAAAATTTTTGGTAGTTGATGAACTCTTGATTGATTGATTTGCATAGCTTGATGTCTTGAATAATTAATTTCCGAGTTGAGTAACTATTTTTGTGAGCTTTTGAGCCTATATCTATCGCACTCGATAGTATTTTGTTCTTGTGGGTACCATGCTTGCCTAGTTTGTCTAGAACTTGCATTTTATCTTATCTAAAATCATAAGAATTGCTTGAAGTTGAAAATGATTAGAGGCAATCTTTTTGGAAGCCACACTTATACCCAAACTTTGGTACCATGAGTTTCATTGATCCTTTGTATCCCCTATTTGAGCTTGTTGAACTTTTATTCATAACCGGATGAGACGAGGATATAAGGATGTTATTTTAAGGGTATCATTTTAGGTTTATGATGAGAAAAGAAATTTTTATTTAAACAAAAGTTGAAGTTTGGGGGTGTGAGAAAAAAAAAATGAATCTCTTGTTGTTGAATTGAAAAGTTGAAGAAATAGATCCCTTTTGTGTTATAAAAAAAAATAAAAATAAAAAATAAAAGAGAAGAAAAGAAGCAAATAAGATAAGGCACTAGAGGGATAAATCTTGTTCTTGTTTTGATTTTGGGAGATTCATAATGTTGATGAGAATTATAAGGATTGTGGGATGGATTGAGGTGGAAGATGACTTGATATATCATATTGGTGATTTGTTTGATGGATAGTGGAAACTTAGATTGATTGAGGGTAGCTAACTCAAGCTATTTGAGTTTTGTCACTTAAGCCATATTTTCCCTACCTCAAAACCCAAGCCTACATTTCAACCAAAACAAAGTCCTATTTGATTCTTCTTATAGCAATTCTAAATGATGGAAGGTAAAGATTTCTTGCAAGCATATGGTCAATAACTTGTGCATGACATTGGTTTTTGAGTGTTGTTGGGAAAATTATCTAAGTTTCCCTTCCCCAGTTGATAGCTTAGATCTTAGATTTGGTGTTTAAGTGTTTTGGTGGATCAAATCCTAAGTCCAACCAGCGTCAGTTTGTCTCTAGAATAGCTCTAGTCTCAAATGTAAAGTCCTGTTTAGGTCTTTTGAGTTGTAAGTCGTAGCTGATCAAGACTCATGCTGGCTACTGTTCACCAGCATGAGATGTGCTTACCAGTTGAGAGAAGTCTCACCAGCAAAAGCGACTGACAAGACTCATGCTGACACTGTTCATCAGCATGGAGTAGAGCTATTGACTGGTCACTGTTCACCAGTTGGGAAGGTTTTCATCAGCAGGCGGCTGACAAATCTTACCAGCTGAATATGTGTTCTGGCTGACACTATTCACCAGCGGTGAAGCCACCAGTCACGGGAGATTCCAAGAGATAACATCAGACGAATTGGTAGACCTTGATTGTGCTAAGGAAAGTCACCAGCAGAGACTGCCAGCACAAGATCACCAGTATGATCTACCAGTCGGAGGTTATCAGCAGAATTCAAGATTCACTCTCCCAGTATCTTAGAGACAAAAAGAAGATTCGTCTGAGGAATAAACTGACAAAGTATGACTTTAAGGGAGGATAACTTAAAGTCTATCAGTTCAAGACACCAGTTCCGATTCCTCGTACTGACGAATAGTGCCGTTCTGACATAAAGAGATCTATGTCAGATAAAGTGGACAAAAGCATGGCGCTTTCCGGAAATTCCTACCTGCCGCCTGCAGAAGGACATGCGAGGACAGAGACTTTTCCGGATGTGTCCAAACGGCTAGTAAATTTGAATGGGATCCCTCGTCTATAAATACCTGGGATCCATCAACATTCAATACTCTTGACCTACCGAAAGAACGATCGCACTTATTGCCAGCAAGCAAATACTTTCGAGGCTTTTTCTTAAAAGGCTTTCCGTGTGTTGATTTATTCAAACACGAGACTCCAAGCTTCCAGCTTGTGAGTTATTGATCTCTTTGGTGTTCTTTCTCCTCCGAGGAAGTTCACAGCAGCTCTTGTGCCAGCCAGTACTTGAGTTATTACGGGCAGTTTGCCGTAAAGGAGTCACGTTCTTGGGAGAACTCAACACCCAACCAGTCAGAGGAGGAGGTTGAAGTGACGTGCTCGCACTCCATCCATCTGACGAGAGCTGAAGAAGGACAAGGACCGGGAGCGGTTGATCCAGTGGACTGGTAGACGGGGCATCTACCAGCTGGAGATAGATCGTAGGAACTTTGTACCTGATTGCTCTTATAGTGAATTTCCAGTGAGTCGACTGGAGAGTGGACGTAGATCAGTTGATCGAACCACTATAAAAATCCTTTTGTCTTTATCAGCTTTCTGCATTTTCATACTGATTTGAAACCCAGCACTCAAGTGCTGGTGTATATCTGAAAACTGATATAGCTGTGCAAACAAGGCTAAGATATCCTAAGTCTTGAGCTACCAGCTGACCAGCTAGTCGCCAGTCAGCTGAGTACTCATAGTGCCAGTTGACTTACCAGCTGACAAGGTCCCAGTCAGCTGAGTAACCAGCAGAGCGTAAGAAACGAACTAACACATTTTCCGCTGCCAAGTTATACCCTGATAAACCGGGACCAACAAGTGTATATATTGAACCCATGCAAATAAATTGAGTGAAGAATGTTATGTCAATATGGGAGAACCTTTTCTACTTAACTCGGAATTAATTGTGATGGATTATCTTGTAATGTTTTGAGATCATCGTATGTTTATTACACCTTGTTGATTTTGGCTGAGGCATTTTGAATCATTGAATGTAGAAAAACTCATGCTTATACCTTGTTTAATTGTTCTTGTTCCGGACGAACAAGGATTTATGTTTGGGGGTGTTGATAAGCATTAGTTTTCCATGCTAATTCATGCTATTCTAGGTGGTTAGTTTAGTATTTTAATGCATAGTTAGCTTGATTTCGATTAATATTGCATATATTACTAATCTTTTGTTTAGCTGCGTATTTTGTTCTTAGGATAGGAAATCAAAGCTCGGACGATGATGTTGGAAGTTTTTGTCAAAGACCCGGAGTTGGAAAGATGAATCAAGTTGGAATCCTAGCATGATTTAATCAAAGGATGAAGGAAAATAATTCAAGATAGCCAAAAATGAAGTGTTGGAGCCAAAAATCGGTGCAGACCGCGGGTGACGACAGAGAGGAGAAACGAAGGCCTGTCGCCGCGGACCTAGCCGCGGTCACCACCGCGGGTGACGACAGAGAGGCTGCCAGAAGGCATTTCGCCGCGGCCCCTGCCGCGGCAGGGTAAAATGACCGCGGCTCGCGCGGTTTGGCCGTGGTTCGCAAAAACAGGGGCGAAAATGTTATTTTTGGGGCTATTTTGTGATAAATCAAACTAGGATTATGATGTGTTGATATAGGGTGCTCAATTTAAGAAACCAAACATTATCTTTTCATTACTACATCTCAATTTCCTAAGGGTGAAGAAAAGGGAAGCTGTAGAGAAGAAGAGGAGGAACGAAAAACAGGGGAAGGAAAACTTGGATTTTGAATGCAAGATTGAGCAACGTTTGTAATAGAATCGACGATCCAATGCCGGAAACTTTACGGGCTTGATTTCTTCTATCTAAATCCTTGTTTTTATTATGTTCCCCATGGTTGATTTGTTGTTCTTTTTGTTTATCATGAGCTAAATTATCTATGGGCTAGAGTTGTGTGATTGATGATGAGATTCTTGTCTATATTAGTTGGTCTGTGAATATAATTCCTATATATGTTCATTGATCATGTTGATGTGTATCTCACATCTATTTAGGATAAGTTCCTTATATATGTATGTTATAGCTCATTTTATTTCTAATCCATATAAATAGAGTTGTAAATCCTTGGTTGATCAATGAATATTAAGCATCACAATCACATCAATTGGATACTTAGTAGAGGTTGAGTACTAATCACTTAATTCCATTCAAATGAGCCACCTTACTCACTTGTTTGTGTGCATGATTGTTCTACACCAAGACTTCATGGTTCTTTAGAGCTCATCCTTCATGTCTAGGAATAAAAGTTGATTATTCACACAAACTTGATAAAGATAAGAATCTCCCATGTCAACACACAACTCAATAGCCCATGTTTTCCTCTCAAGTGAAGAAAATCTTAGTTAAGTTGAAGTTTATGTTAATTAAGTCTTGTTTAGTTAATCAAAATCAAATCCAAATGAATGGTTGCTTAGATAATAGAAGTAAAATAAAGCTAGTACTTTGGTTTGAATCATGTTTTTAGTCTCTGTGGATACGATACTCGTGCTTATCAAATTTCTACATATGATCCGTATACTTGCGGTATTTCGCATGTCAATATTTTGGTGATTAGCAGGGGTAGCTGGTTAGATCGTGGTAGAGTTATGAAGTCACGTCTAGCCCGTTCTTGAAGGCGAAGGCTGCGGTCAAAGGAGGACAGTTCGGTATCAAGGCGAACTATTGGTTAAACCGACCGACGTAAGACCTTAATGATTTCCCCTTTTTGATGCGTATGTTGTTGAGCGCGTCAGGGTGCTTGGATACGCGCCTGCAATTCGAGTACTATTTTCAGAAGGCCATGTGTAGCTTCGAGAATTTGGAGAAAGAGCCTCTTGGGAGGTTAGACCCGGAGCTCTTGCACATACAGGCTTCGCGGAGATTAGTAGGAATAGACGTAGTCAGTATTTTTTGCTTGTAGAGGGCCATGTGATCCTCGGGATTGGTCGTGCCATCGTATAACAGGAACGACAGTGGCGTGAACTTCGTTGGGACGTCCGTGTTGGTGATGTCGAGCATAAATGGTGAGTAGCTTTTCACGGGGAATCATGGCATCCAGGGATACTGCACTCGGAATCCTATTGAGTAGCTTTTCAAACATCGATATTCGAGCTTCGAGTCACTTTTCGTACTCGCTCCTCGAATCGGACATCCCACCTTGGTCAATAAGGAGGTGCCTGGTCGGTCGAACGATTGTCGCTCCTGAGGCGTTGTGCCCGAGGCCCTTCCCACCAGGCAGGGTCGACATCGATCACGTCGTCCAACTCCCGCACGAGGTTCCTGCGGGGTCGGTCTGCTTTTCACCTGTAGAGGGTTCTTCGACAATCGGCTGTTTTTGTAGGCGTTCGCCTCCTGGCGAAGCTGCTGGTTTTCTTTCCGCAGTGAGTGATTCATCGCGTGAAGCTCCATGATCCTAGTATCCATTTCCTTCACGAGCCTCCAATTTTCTTCCGACTCTTTAACGAGGTGGGCCAGCATTGCATTCAACGTGTCCGGGGGCACGACTTGGGTGCACATGTTTGTAGGGTTCGCCCGAACTCGTTCGTGGGTGGGAATGAGATCGGATGTTCCGTTGGGTCCAATGGGAGAAGCCCCGATCGGATTGTCGGTTTGTTTCCAAGTTTTCTCGTTGTTACGTGCCATTAAATCAAGAGAAATAGTCTCAAGAGCCCCATGGTGGGTGCCAAATGTTGGAGTTCGTTTTACGGTTAAACGGAGCTCTTGGAACTTCGTTAAATAATAGCAGAAAACAACAGAATAAACAATCAAAAGTGCAAAATATAACGACGAATGAGCCTGAGAACGATAAAGAGATGGCGTTTCTTTTTAATGACGATAGCTTCTACAGGAAATTTAGCAGCGTAACAGCGTAGTTTTTGAGTGGTGAAAAAGATACTAAATCTAGCCTCTGCACCCCTATTTATAGACAATATGAGGGGATAGGATGCTTAACCTAACCCTAGCTTCGGACGATACGCGCTCGCCGAGAAATCAGGGACGGCTCCGGGATTTCCAGGGTTGGTTAGGATTTCCAACGGTCGTGCACCTCCGAGTTTCTAGGGTTTCGTCACCAGGCTCCTTAACACCGACCCCCTCGGGTGATCGATACCGAGGCACTAAGAGGGTCGGCCCCGATCTCCCGATTTAAGCATTTTTAGGCCTTCCGTCTCTCCAGGTGGACCTGCTGCTTTGTTCTAATCGTCACTAGGGCCGCTGAGCTTATCGGGCCTCTGGGCCTAGCCCCAACACTGGACACAAAATTTTATATGGAAATGGATGCGAGAGATGTATAAATATATAAATAGAGATAGAGCAAATAATAATATAAGAATCATTTTGCCCCTTTGACTATTTTTTACAGAAGAAAAAAAAATGAATGTAAGCATCTCAGATTGGGGCGCAAGTGGTTTAAGTGCATTGCGTGTGTCGAATAGATTATGGGTTCGAGCTACAATGAAGATATAGGGTGCGAATTAAAATAAATGCATTCAATTTTTTTTTAAAAAAATATGGATAGCAAATGAAGAACATCTAAATAGTTTCAAGTTCATAACTAATACCAATTGAAAACTTTAAGCCTTGATCTCAATTATATCAAATTTTAATATTATCTCATATATGAAGCTTAACAAATCTATATATCTATATAAAAGCGGAACCCTCTAACAAAAAAATTTTCCCGCTCAACAAACATTCCATAAATAATCATGTAAATATTGTGAAAAGTAATTAATGCAAATAATCTAATATGGAAGGTAATAACTATATATAATTATTTTCTATATAGAAGTAAATGAATAAAATGATAACTAAAAAAATATATTTTAATAATTTTTATATTCCTCAAGTGCATGTGTATTTAGAAATATATAATAATTAATTATATTATTCCAATATATACTTAGAAATATTATTTGTTTACATCTATATAGAAAATTATTTTGTATATTTTGTAAAGTACTTAAAATTATACAAGATGTTGAATTCTCTACAATATTTATATTTTATAAAAAAATTTACTAAAATGCGTTGTTTTTAAAAATACATACCATGGACTTGATTAATAATTTAAAACCAAGAAACCCATAAAGAATGGAAAGAATTTTCGTTCCAAATGATGAAAATTTTCTTTTAAAAAATAAGGGCAAAGTTTTTTTACAAAATAGCTAAGCTTTTAATATTTCTAAACATGTAATACACGAAATAAAATTTAGAAATGGAATCTTTAATTAGTGACATAATTCCAATATATATTTAGGCAATTACACCTCCATTAATTATCCTACGAATAAAATTATATATGCTTAATTGATGTCATTATTAGAGTAATTAGGGGTAAGCTAATTGCTATTAGAGTTAATTGTATAAATAAATGACTAACGCAATTAGAGGTATGATATTAATTTGGTTTTACTATTGGTAGTATAAATAGGTTCAACATCTAATGAGACATGGTCATATATTTTCATTTTGAACATCATCGAGTTTATAGTTTCTACATGCAGATTTTGTATTTTTTGAAACTAATCTTTTAGTTCTTATTTTAGTTGTAAAGATGGAGATGTAATGTAGAGATAGTGTTTGGAATTCAAGAGGCGTATGATGAAAAAGATGACGATTGTGATGTTTAGAACTATAATTAGTCATATAGATATTAGTATTTTTTTTTTCCTGTTACTCATTGATTATGGCTGTTAAAGTTCATGGTTTTTGTTGATATTTAATTTGATTTTGACTTTGGTTTTGCATTTTCAGCCATAAACATTACATCAACAGTTTTATTCTCAATTCACTGAAGTCTTAAATCTTTGCTCAATACATATTTTTATTTTTCTATATTTATCCATATAGACGTTTGATGATAATGATCTAGCTCGATCAACCAATAATCTTTAAAAATAATAATTCCAGAAATTAGTTATTTAAATATCACGAATATTGATAAAAAAATAATATTTGTTTTATATCATCATCATCAAGTAATTATGTATTTTTTAATAGATTAAATATACAAATGGTGAATAAAGCAATAAAATGAAACAATTAAAATCGAACAATAAACTATTGAAAAATATGAGAAAAGTTATAAAGAAATAATTTATTAATTCATAATAAAAAAAATACTATTATATTATATATTTTTTAATAATTTTCTAGGAACAACCTCAAAACGAAGTAAATAAGAATTTAGCCTAATAATAAACACAATATATAAGTACACAAATTGTAAGGAAAAAATTATTTTGAATTAATATTTAATATTTTTTCTAAGTATGTTATTTTTCTCATCTAGCTACGAGTATTTTTAATGTGTCATTTTTAATGTTATTTGTTTATTTGATTTTTTGTAATTTTTAATTAGTATTATTTGTTGTTATGCAATTTTCAGAGTATTGAGATATAAATTTATTTATTGTTGTTTAACATTTTTCGGCTAAGAATAAAAAAAATTGATAATTTGTCTTTAATTTTCCAATAAAATTATTTGTTGCTATATTTCTTTTTCTTCCACAATTTTATGATTTTATATTTATATTTATTTTTCATTTTATTATTGTGTTGTGTATTAATTTTAATTATTTTATAGAATCTATTTTTAAATATAAATTACTATAGTACAATTTTATCTCATATAGTGAGGAGATAGTTGAAATTATTGTATATTTGATTGTACTCATTTTTTTGTATTTGTTAGAGTGCATATTTATGTATCGTTTATTAGTTTTTAATGTATTTTAATATTTTATGTTAAGTTCATAAAAAGTGGTGCGTAATTTAGTGACATATTGATATGTATTTGTTAATTTGTAAAAGTATTTTAATTTTTACTATTATCATATTTATAATTTGAATTCCTCTAATTTACCTTTCTTCATTTTTTAAAAAATAAATTATATTATAATTCAGATAAATTGATTCAATTTTGATTAATAAGTGTTGTAAATGTATTTTAATTGTTACTATTATTATATTTATAATTTGAATTCCTTTAATTTACTTTTCTTCATAATCTATCTTATATATAAACATAATTTTACAAAGCTTATTTATCCCATATTCAAATAAAATCTCATAGAAATAAGAGGGAGACACAATCATAAAATTAAGAAAGTACGAAGTGGAAGAAAAATAGATGAATACCCGAGAGACTGAGCACATGAAGTAATGAAACATGAAAGGAAAGAAAATCTCAAAAGAAACAAGTTAATAACAAAATGAAAAAAAAAGAGTGAATATTTTAAATTAATGATGTTATTTTCGGAAATCACATAAATTACAAAAAATGAAGTTATTAACACAAGCATTAATTGTATGAGTCAGCGGGAATTAACTTTATTATTGATGAATGATATTTTACTAAATATTTAAATACAAGAAAATATATCCCAATATTTAATAAAATAGAAAACTTTGACCTATTTTTTTATAATAGGGAATTATATTTCAATTATTTATATTAGGATATTTTGTCTCCCATTAATAACTCCGCCATTATATGAGAAGAAGATAAGCAAGTTTCCATGCAAGAAATATAGAAAATTCTTACACATTTTTCTTGCATTAATTATTAATTTTTAGTTTTAATTTTATTTTAGGTTATTAAATAAAATTCAAATTTACTTCTACTTATCTTTATTTTGACTTATTTTTAATTTTTGATTTTATCATTTTTAGAAACTACTCCCTCCGTCCCGACTTAATTGTCCCACTTTCCTTTTTTGTTTGTCCCGGCTCAATTGTCCCATTACTAAAAAAATAACTTTTTCACACTCAACAATAAAATATTAATTTTACTCAACTTATTCTACACTCACACTCTTGGTTATTGTGTCTGGTCAATTCGGGACAATTAAGCTGGGACGGAGAGAGTATAATATAGTACATACACCTTAATAATAGTACAATATAAAATTTAAGAGTTTAATAATTTAAATAAGTTAATTTTAAAGTTAAAAGGTCAAATTGATACAAATAATTATAATATTGAAATATGGTCCTCACATAATAGTTAGAAGGTTAAATTAAATAATAGATTATTAATAAAAATGTATACACGTTGTGCATTACGTAGGCAACAAACTACTACATCTAATAATTGAACACAGTCAGAAAGTCGAGTGTTACCAATTGAGAAATAGAAAGCCAAGCACTATTACCAACAATAAAACTATCATGCAAGAGTATAGCTAAGAGTTCTCCAAACAATTATAATTCAGTGTCATGTGGACTGAGGCACCGATGTCAAGGAATGAATTTGATGTTTCAGGTCGAGAGAGAGACCAATGGAGAATGTGTAGTAGTGTGCAATTGCTGGAGATGACTGCGAAGAATACCTTTCTGGACAGGAATTGTCATAGTGACCTTCATGATGACAAATTTGCAGGGAGGTGGTCGACGTTTTGAATTGCGGCCACAACCGCGAGAGTTGGAGTAACATGAACCAATTGCTTGGCCACGAGAAGAATTAGAATTTCCAAAGGAAGGTGGGCATTGACTTGAAGGTTTATGCTAGCTGTAAAAGGAAACAGAGGAAGATCATGTTGTGTTAATGGACTCTTGAAATAACACAAAGCTCTCAGCTTTAGATAGGAGACCGCAGAAGTTATGAAGAGGAATGAACATCATCTGAGCAGCTGAAAAGCTGGAAATAGACTAACCAAAACCTCGAAGGAACCAATGAGCCTTATTCGTATCATTAACGAGGCAATTGATAGTTGATAATTGATCACATAAGGACTTGATATTTTGGCTATATTCAGCTTCAGATCAAGTCCCTTTCTTCATAGTTTGGAGGTCATCTTTAAGGTATAGTTTGCGAGATTTGGAGCTGTGACTATATGCAGCCTCAAGAGCAAGCAATATCGCGCGCAAGGTGGTGCAGCTAAGTACTTCAGCAATGGACTATTCTGTTAGAGATTAGAGAAATAGACTAACAATAGACTAAGGAGTCACTGATCTTGTGCGAGACAGAGTTCATATGCGCGATTGACTACGGGGGTGCCACCGATGGATGGAAGTATATTAGAGGTAATAGGTTTGGTGTCATCTATGTAACCAAATAGGTTATGGCTGGAGAGAATAGTGGTGATTTGCATTTTGCATAAAAGATAGTTCGCATAAGAAAACTTGATCATGATCATATGAATGAGTAGAGAAGGGTAGAGGTTCAACATCTTGGGCCATGATCGGAGAAATGAGGCGGCATCGGTTGTTGGAAGAAGATACGAGAGAGAGGTAGGGTTTTTGGAGAGAAGACTGATGTTAGGTTGATACCATGACAAGTCCATATTATTTGCTTAAGAAACAAAGATCAGCAAAATAAAGAGAGAATATTGCATGGAGATATGAAAATATCTCATGCAAATATGATACAATTTCGAATAAATTTTATCAGTATATATATAGACAGCAAAGCACTATTTGTAGCACAATTATACACTTTTTCTTTCGTTTGTTTATAATACAAGTGTTTGTGTGTATGTACAAGAGACCAAAGGTGATGGTGAAGTAATGACGGAACCATAAACATTTATTAAGAGAATTCATTGAGTTTATACATAACAAAAAGAACATATAATTAAGTAAAAATTGATGCTCATAATAATAATAATAATAATAATAATAATAATAATAATAATAAAATATATAAAAATCTCATACACTAAAACTAATTTCAATATTATGTATAAATATAAAAATTAACATTAAATAAAAGTTATTTTCGGTTCCGCTTGATTCTCAAATATGAACCCCTCACACTCTCAACTCCTTTTTTATTGATTATTTGTGGGTAAAAATAATTATCTCATAAAAAATCATATCATCCTATTATACTGATGTTAGGTTGATATCGTGAAAAGATCTATATTATTTATTGAGTAATTTGATGCATAATATTTACCTTGAAAAATTTAAATTTTGATGTAAGATAAATTTTCAATTTTATAATAATTTATTAATAAAAATATATACGCCTGCGCATCGCGCAGGTAGAAGACTAGTAAAGTTCAGTACAAGGACATGCACAATAAATCTTCCCTCTAAGAAAAAATGATACGAGTGCATATAACAACAACATCCAAATTTATATAAATGAAATAGACAATAGAGGAGTGTGTAAAGAGAGATAAGCGAAGACAATGTATTGATGTGAGGAGATTTTTAATAGAAGAGTGTGTAAATAGACAATTTATATAAATTTATTATTAATATTTATTTAAGTTATAATCCCTCCGTCCCGGTCATTAGTCCCATATTGACCGGACACAGAGCGTAGTGAAATTAATATTTTATTGATGTGAGGAGTTTTTTTTTTCATTTTAGGAAATGAGACTAATTCCGCGGGACCGACGAAAATGAAAAATGAGACTAATGAGGCGGGACGGAGGGAGTATATATTAACATACATTTTTATGATTCATACATTTTAAAAATTTATATAATTTGCCTACAAATAAATATTAAATTTAATATAAATAATTAAAACTCTCACGCATCGCGTGGGTGCAATATTAGTTTTGTATAAACCAATTGAGATTAGTTAAGTAATATGATCTATGAGTACATTCTATTAACTTATAAATCTTAATGATTAAGTTAAATTTGATCGAATTTTAATATTTTATTACTATAGATTCACATAAAAAAATAAAATAAAATAATAAATATTATTAAAAATTTATACGCACTGCGCATCGCACAAGTAACAAACTAGTATATATGATTATTGTAATAAATGATACTCACTATCGAACCCTTAAAATACGTTGGTTAACTTTTATGGTCTTTTCCATTATGGCCCTTAATTTATGGGAGCATTTTTTAAGGATATAATTATTTAATTTTATGCCATGCATCATCTTTGAAATAATATGATACCTCACGAAATAGAGTATCATTTAATTAAAAACACTTTAATGCCCACTTTATACTTGTGTTAATGTGCCCATAAAGGCATAAATAATATGGTAATATAAAATTAATGGTGGAATCATGATAAATTTTAACATTTCTTATTTATTGTCACAACATATGTGGTACCTATGTGAACATTGAAGCATTTTTAATTGATAGGGTTAGGAATATTTGCCGTAAAGATTAATTTCATTGATAGCAAATATATATAGAGAGTACAAGATATGAAATAATCAAGAAAAGATATAACAAACCCTAATTATATCTAAACTAAATCTAAGAAAATATGCATGAGATATTATTGTTATCACCCCCCTCAAGCAAGAGTCGACAAGCAGACAACTCGAAGCTTGTCTCTGAAGAATTCGAATAAGGGTTTGGCTAATGACTTCGTAAAAATATCCGCCACTTGCAGCTCAGAAGCAACGTGCATGGTAACTAGCTTCGCGTCTTGAACCAATTCGCGAACAAAATGATAGTCAATGTCGATATGCTTAGCACGTTTGTGAGCCACCGGATTTTGAGTGATGAAGATCGAGCTGTTATTGTCACAAAAGAGAATCAGTGTGCCCGAAAGCGTGACATGTAGCTCGCCAAGAATGGAGATAATCCACTGGATTTCAGCAGTCGTATCTGCCATCGCTCGATATTCGGATTCGCAGCTGGACCTAGCAACCGTGGGTTGCTTCTTAGCGCTCCAAGAAACCAAATTACCAACTAGATAAATTGCATATCCATAGGTAGAACGACGAGAGTCAGGGCAGCGAGCCCAATCGGCATCCGAATATGCAAGTAAGTTACAAGTAGAATGTCGTGAGAAGGAGAGGCCGTAAGACAAAGTACCCTTGATGTAGCGAAGGATGCGTTTCACAGCTGTAAAGTGTTCGATCCGTCTATATACTTCATAAGATCTTGGCATGTAAGGAGAGGCACGACTTGAGAACGCCATAGCAGGAAATTAGAAGACGATAACTTGATAGTTATCATGTGGACGAGGGTGGACAGCAGAAGAGAGTCGTCCGGAGCCATGGCTGGGCGCACGCACGCAGGCGAGAAAGAAAGAAAGAGACGAACGAAGAGAGGGAGGGAGGGGAATAGGATCGATAGTATTAGGCTGATACCATGATAGGGTTTGGAATATTTGCCGTAAAGATTAATTTCATTGATAGCAAATATATATAGAGAGTACAAGATATGGAATAATCAAGAAAAGATATAACAAACCCTAATTATATCTAAACTAAATCTAAGAAAATATGCATGAGATATTATTGTTATCACTAATCATTATGTATATTCTAAAATAATGATATTACTTCGTTAAAGAATTCAATCATGAGCCACATAATGAGATCAATAATGAAGTTTACTTTGAATTTTCAATAGTCTTCCCTTATAAAAGCATTTTGTGAGACCCACTATTAATTTTATTGATAGAAACTCTTGTGGAAAGGCAACGTTATCTAAATCTGAAGTAGAATTAGTGTTTGAAAAAAAGAGTGGACCTGATTTTTCCTCAAAAGATAAAAATAAATTAAATGCATGTATTTTTAGTCATGTAGAACGGTTAATTAATATCTAAATCTAGTCATTCTCATTACCGTCCAGATTCTTATATATTGACATAAGTTTGGATGTATTTTTGTACGTAATTTACCGACTCGTTTCCAATATTATTCTAAATTGATTTTTTTTTTCCAATAGTTTCCTCATCATTATAAATAAGTAATCCACTAGCTAGCTCACGTACTGCATCGACTTTCCATTTGATATTCATGTTCTGTTCCACTCGAGCAATGCCTTCAAATATACGAAATATTAGTCCTTTCCAACTGCTCATCTCCATCTTTACTTTAATATTTCTAACTCTTCCACCGACATTTTCCGCGGGTCCAGTTGCAAAACCTGGATGTGAGGATCGGTGCGGGGATTTAATGATCCCATATCCATTTGGAGTTGGATCAAGTTGCTCGTTCGATTCATCTTTTGACATCACTTGCAATGGTTCCACTGTCTCTCAAAAAGCGTACCTCTCAGTCATTGATACGGAAGTGATGGAAATAAATGAAACGTATATCCGGGTGAAGTCCCCAAATCTGGTTTCAGTTTGCTATGAATTGTCTGGAATGAATGTGAAAAGTGTGTCTCACAAGCAAAGCAAGCGTATGAACTTGTCGGGGACTCCCTATGCGTTGTCATATAGGAATGAGATCACCGCCATCGGGTGCGATGATATGGTGATGCAATCCAACGGCAGTTGGGTGAGTGGCGGCTGCTCAGCATTTTGTGCAGACAGAAATAATACAGGCGGCGTCGGCTACTGCGTCCGTAATGACTCCTCCGTCCGTAATGGTTGTTGCTCTGCTGACATCT
>JAPKLW010003957.1:0-32105 GCA_026898455.1 Plectranthus barbatus
TAAGAATTTAATTTATTTAAAATAATAATTAATATTTTAGAAATCAAATGTTTCTGAAATATTCTTTTAAATTATTTATTCAAAATAATATTTCTTAGTAGTAAAAATATAGGTATATCATTTGTGTAACATAAAATTTATTTAAATACTTCCATCTATATAAAATAAGTATAGTATAAAATAATTGATATTTATTTTTCCAAAATTTAATAATTTAATTATATTAAAATTTTAATATTTTTTAAAAAAATGGAGAGGCCCGTCGGGTCCAGCCCGTTTAACCCGTAACCCGTTTAGCCCGGTTTCTTATCGGTTAAAAAATTTTCAATCCTAATCCGGTGTTTAGCTCGGGTTATTTGGACCAACCCGTCGGTTCCGGGCTAAATTGACATCCCTACTCAAAGGTACTGAGCAATACAAACCAAAGGGTCTCGGAGTAGTATTGCGCTTTTCATCAAGGATACGGCCACAAAACCATAGAGTGTAGGGATTTCCTCAAAAAAATCTGGAAGTTACTCGATCAAGGTCATCTCCATAATAATCCTCGAAGAGGAAACACTTGGAGAAGAAATAAAGGCAATGAGATTGCCAGAGACAATATCCTTGTTATCGAGTAAATCAAGTTCCTCTACTCGAGGAACCTCGAGTAAAAAAGACGATCATGTTATATCTAGTGGTCCTTCTATCGCAAGATCATCCCGTAATGCATTCAAACGATATTGTCGAGAGGTAGGAATTATAGAGTCGGTCCAATCTCCTCCGAAGAGATCACTTTCAAACCACAAGACTATGAGGAAGTACATTATCCACTCAATGACACCCTTGTGATCGAACTATAGATCGCTAACCGTCAAGTTAAAAGGATCCTCATTGATAGTTGAGCACCGCCAATCCTCATATTCCTTCGAGCGTTGCAAGACACGATGATATTGTAGAAAGATATAAAGCCAAACAACACACAACTAGTAGGATTCAGCGGAGAGCGGTTGGCTCCAATCGAAGAGGTATTCCTTATAGTATATTAAGAGGGAATAAATTTGACAACACAATTCTCGCTAGTTGAAATGAAGTCCAATAAAGTAATTCCAGCTCCAATAGCCCGATTTAGTTCTAAATTATCCATATTCCGCTATGGGATTTTGCATTCACCAGTTGAATGTTGAGTCAATCTTGCAATACGATTGAGGCACCCAGTAATTATGTGATTGCACCACTTCGGTACGAGAGAAACTCGAAGTACTTTGTAATTAAAACATCGTCTCCATGAAAGAGTTAACTAAAGAGATGCGTCTATTAGAATCAATGCTTCATCTCAAGGATTGTAATCATTCGAATCAATATATTTTTCTCTAACGTTGTACTATTCGTCAATGGTCTTGTAACTTGGTTAAATATCTATAAATACATGGCATGAGAGCGGATCAGGTAAGAAAATGTCCCTCGTAAGAAAAAAGAATGAATCATATCCATCAGATCTTAATAAATCAATGGTTGATATAAAATCAAGCAACAAGTCAAACATAATCAAGCAACAACTAAAACACAATCAAGCATTGCTTGATTGTGTTTTAGTTGTTGCTTGATTGCATATCAACCATTAATTTATTTAGATCTAATGGATATAATTTATTCTTTTTTCTTACAAGATGATTTTTTTCTCACATGATCCCTCATCTACATGGCATTTATGATTTTTGAAAACACATTAAATTGTAGAAAGCAAAAAAGCATTAATTATTCAAGCAAAATGCATTTATATATTTACAAGATGTTCTTATTTACATTTCAAATATTCTTGATTTATTTACTCTCATAAAAATTCATCCATGAACAGTTATATCAATAAATTATATATATTGTCAAATTCAAAATAATAAATAATTTATAAATTAATAATTATATAATAAATATTTATAATGGGCTGAGTAGTTGTGGAGCGAGCGTGTTTATTGAAAATTTTACATGCAGACTTAATATCCAGTAACTTAGATTGCAAATGAGTCCAATGGACTCAAAACAAAACTTATTTAAATTAAATATCTAATGATATCCAAGTTTAAAAATTGCATTTGAGTTTTATATATACCTATCGAATCGGATTTAATCAAGCCGAACAAAAGCCAAGTTTTACTAATTTGATATTTTATAGTTATTTGATTCATCTTTACTTATCGAGCTCGAGTTGAGTGTGAGTTAAATCTTGAATCTCATCGAAGATAAAATTGTGTCTAAATGTATCCGAGTTAATGATCTTGATCTATATAGCAAACTCTTTTTTTTTTCTGATTTTGTGATATAGTTTTTATATATGATATATTTTATTATTAGTAATAATATTATTATGAATGATATATTTCGAACATGGCAATGTATTTAATCAATTTAATTTATTTTTAATATCAAAATTTAGCTAATTAAAATAGAATCTCTAAGACGGTCTGGCAGAAAAACTTTTCAAAAAATATATAGTCGAATGTTGAAATTATGTTACATTACTCTTACTTTATATAATTATATAAAGTTAAACTCATTATATACAGACCGAGAGTTTATTTATTGATGCAATTAATAAGATTACAGCCTTTTATTTGCATTATGAATTGTAACGTTGAATTTGAAGCGTTGAACTAACTTAAGAGGTGTCACCTTTTTGAAGCATTTATTATGAATTATGGTAGAAATTAACATTGATTATTAGTGTGAATCGAATTTCTTAGCATAATTCGTTATTGATCTATTACGTCCAAACACAACCATAATAAAAATCTACTAAACGTCTAATTTAATGAGAATTCAAACTAAAAAAGTCAATACGACAAAAATAATTCGAATGCAATATGTATTTATTTATTTTATTGTGCAAACGGCAACACGAATTTATTCTTATTATCATAAATATTTTAGTCACATTAAAAATCGACAATCCTAGAAAAACTTACACTAAGTGTTGATAATTTATAGTTCCCAACCAAAAAAAAAAAAATACATATATCATTACATAAATAACATCAATAAATATTATTATACGTATAATCATAAACCGAATCACTATATATAATGATATCATAAAACCTCACAAACAAACACCATTTTTATAGTAAAAAAAAAGGTCTTAGTAGAAGGCGGTGAGCAATTAGCAAACCTAAGAGATTCATGGCTTTATAAAATGAAGGCACAACATATACATAACATTTTTAACAAATATAAGGATTCATAGTTTAAAAAAAAAATCATTAATATATACGAGATTATAATCATAAAAGTTTGCATTGCAACATAATCACCAGATATAGGAGATTTTGAGAATTATCGGATTTATATTACAAAAAAATTGTTTTTGCTTCCGTTAAATAGTAAAATTAATAGTTGATATTTATTTTAGTATTATGCATAATTTATAATTGTTGTGCCCAATAAATTTGAGGACAAATTCCTTGGTTAAACAAAGCAAGGCACTAGCTAAATACCAAAAGGCAAGCGGTTCGATCGCATGTCCCTTCGAACTCGAGTCGAAGGATGATCAGAAGCCAATCACCAATTCGAGCCAAGCTGGCTAAAGATCGATGGATAATTCTGATAAAGGCAAGAGACCAAAAGATCGACAATCAATTAGCAAAGATTGAGGGAGTGAGGATTGAGGGAGTGAGGATCAAGGGGCTGAATGCACGCGATTCGATCCATAGATGGAAAGGGAAGATCAACTCCACAAATTACTCCCTAACTTGTAATAGATTCTAGACCCTTATAAAAGGGACAAAAGAAGATTGTAAAAGGGGTGGTTGGCTTTTTTAGACTATTCTCAATAAAAATTTTCATTCTTTTCCAGTATTCTGTCTTAAGGAAATCCATGAAATTTCATGCATCAACAATAATATTTTTACCTATTTATCTTATCTTATAATAATTATAGTAATAGTTCAATTTTTGTCTTAGTGAAACATATAATCTATCTTATATTTATATTTCTGAAAATAATAATAATATAACTTTTTTTAATAAACATATTCTTGGGTATCAGGGCTGCAGGACCCGTTCACCGGCCTGTTACTCTTCGGACTCCGACCTAACCCTGATTGGGTTAGGGTTCATCGCGCAGACTTGCGTCTGCTCTTCTAGCTTGGACTGCCGTGAACTCCTCAGGCCTCTGGATCCTCCGTTCAAGTGTACCCACACCTTACCACTCTGATTAGGGACAATATGTTGGCTCCAAACTCACCTTGTGAGCCCCTGCCTTCCTCCGACCAAGGGAAGGAAGAGAAATGATGGAGGATAGAGAAATGATGGAGGCATACTCTCTCAATCACTCACCCGCTCACCGGAATCACACTCAGATCATACAGAGAAGAAGAGAGAAGGGAGAGCTTTTTAGAGATGGGAGAGAGAGTGCGGCGCATGATTTAGGGTTAGGGTTTCACACAATGAGAGAAGAAACTGGGTTACAACATTATATAGTAGTGTTAGTTGTAACCGCCTCTAACCACTTACCCGAACCGAAAGTCCAACCCGAGTAACCAATCCATAAATACAACCAATGAGCTGGGCTCGAAATAATAAGGAAGCTGGGCTTAGGTAATTAAGTAGCCTAAACCAAGGCCACATAGTTTCCACATTCTCCACCTTGGTCGTGGTTGCAGAGGCTTTCACTTATTGGATGTCATCATTGCCAATTGCCTAGCTATACATGTACTAGGACTTTGAGGGTAAGGCTAAGGTACACTAAATAAGAAATGATAATAACACAAACCTGCAAAACAAAGACAATACCCTAAATAAGAAATGATAATAACACAAATTTTATTCAAATCATCAAGTTAAATTGGTTAACTCAAGTCACAAAGTCCTAAGGGTTAAACATATTAACACACATAAGAAACACAGAAGTTAAAAGTCATACACACACAGATTATGAAGAGAATTGTAGTGCATGAAACTAAAACCTGAAATACTATACACAAAGATGGTTTTAATCATGCTCAAAATTAAGAATATCTTGACATGATATGAACTTTTCAAGAGGTAAACACTTAGTACCCATGTCAGCTGGATTGAATTCAGATGCAATTTTTTTTAAAGAAATGACTCCATTTTCTACTACGTCTCTAATAAAATGAAACCTAACATCTATGTGTTTAGTTCGATCATGAAAAACATGATTCTTACATAGTTGGATAGTAGATTGAGAGTCAGAATACACAATAGGATTCTCATATAGAAGCTTAATCTCAGATAATAAGCCCTTAAGCCAAATGGCTTCCTTAAATGCATTAGTCATAGCTATATACTCAGATTCTGTTGTAGATAAAGCAACAACAGGTTGGATTGAGATTTCCAACTAACACAAGCACCACAAGGTAAAAACATAGGATGTAGTTGACTTCCTATTATCTCTATCATTGGCATAGTTAAAATCTATTGGATTTTGTATACTGAAAGCATTTATTACAATGAGTATACGATTGACTTTTCTCATATCTATTAAACAAACTTACATGCACGTAACAATGGTATCCTCGTGTCTCATCGATAGGGACGATCATACGGTGTGTTGTAGATCGCAGAAGGCAGTATGATCACTTGACCTAGTGAGATATAAATATTATCACAGCCGAGACAGCGTTGAGGATATGTCTGTTCGGATGGCTACAGCATAGTCGGAAGAAGTAATCTGTCTTGGTTACTTGATATGCTGGTACGCAAGGGTGGCGTATTGATAGGACCACATTGAGATGTATTTGTCTGTCTGACATCAGCGAATACAAGATCTCGTTCTTGATTGAGTCCAAACCCTAACGAAGGTTTAGGGGTGTGCACAGGTTGACTGTTGCTTTGATTTGCCATGGTGGAGAGCCTAAGTAACGTGCTCGTATATCCGTATTTTGGGTAGCAGCAGTTCATGTAGTACAGCCTGAGATTGAACTTAGGTAACCATATCCGAGTAATAGGATGAGGACATTCCCTGAGGAGCTCAATAATGCTCATCGTGCCAAAGTCCTGCAAGCTGATTAAGTTCAGGCACGAGTGATAAGGTTTTGAGTGGTACTGCTCAGGAAAATAAGATATTAATTAATTGTAGATAGAGCTTGTCAGAAGCTCTGATTAATTAATGAATGTTTGGTTACCTTAAATATGGGGATTCTCAGATAAATGCAGCCCGTTCTCACAACGTGGTAATAAAGAGTTAGGTCAGTATTAATTCTGTGGTGAAAAAGAATTAATATTAATTAATTAATTGTGTCCTGGGTTGTGGACATGGGAATTAATTAATTCATAGGCCCACTTTATTATTTGCATTAGGTCCCAGGTCTGGCCCAATTAAATATGCTGAATAGAGCCCAGTAGCCCATTAGGGTTAAAACCCTAGGTCTATAAATAGACATCTCTCTCTCAGAAACCCTAGCCACTTGATCATAATTCAAATTAGTTGAAACCCTAGGGTTAGAGAGAGAGGGGGGGCGCTCACTGTAGAGGGAGGAGAAGGAATTTCGACTCTGGCCTACACATCACAGATCTGTGGAATCCTCACCAGTAGCAGATATGAACAACATTGGGATACAGATCTGAAGATCTAATCTGGAGAACAAGATTTCTACTTTCTTTGTTTTTCTTTATTTCAATTAAATCAAGAAATTAGTTTGATAATTTCTATTTCCGTAGATTTAATTGAATCGCGTGGTTGAATTGAAAGTTGGATATTCAAACACGAATGATCGGATCAGACTCTACGGAGTAACGGTTATCCCTTTATCCACACATTAAATTCATAGGAGCATGCTAGGGTTTATGAATTGCCTATCGTATTCAACATCCATGATTGGTCCTGTTCATTTGGATTTCGTGATTCACTTCACGGAAAATCCCTACAGAATCAAAATATCCAACAAGATTAACAGTATTGGAATATTTTGAAAATATAAGACCAATATTCTGTGTGTGCTTCAGATATCTGAGTAACCATTTAAGTGCTTCCAAATGGGGCTTACCAGGATTCGACATATATCTACTCAATAAGCTAACACCGTAAGCAATATTTGGTGTTGTACTGACCATAAGATACACCACAAAACCAACATCATTAGTGTAGGGAACATGTTTCATAATCACTCATTTTAGAATCTGTCTTTGGACATTGATCCTTACTTAGCAGAAAATGAGATGCAAGAGGCACATTGACATGTTTGGCTGAATTCATAGAAAATTTTGAAAGGATTTTAGAAATGTATGCAATTTGGTTAAGGACCAAGGTTGATTTAGATCTATTCTTGACAGTGTCCATACCAAGTATTCTCCTAGCATTGCCTAAGTCTTTCATCAATAAATGCTTACTTAAATGATCTTGAATATGTATCACAAAGTTCATGCTAGGACTAACAATTAACATGTCATCAACATAGAGAAGTAAGAAAGTAGGCAAGTTGTTTTCAATTTTGAAATACAAGCAGTGGTCATGAACTCTTCTGTCAAATTTGATATTCCATTGCCTAGGAGATTGTTTTAATCCATACAATGCCTTTCTTAACAGACATACATGGTCAGGATGTTTCAGATCACAAAAACCCTCAGGTTGGTTCATATATATGCATACATCAAGACCACCATACAAGAAGGCATTTGTAACATCCATTTGAACAAGTTCCCAATAAAAATGAGCAAATAATGCAAACATTATTCTAACCGTGGTAAACTTGACAACAGGAGCAAAAAATTTCAGAGTAATCAATGCCTTCTTTTTGGGTAAAGCCTTTTGCAACTAACCTAGCCTTATATCTTATAGATTTCCCATCATGTTTGATCTTATACAACCACTTACAATCAACAACAAAGAAGTTAGAGGTTCTAGGAACTAAGGTCCAGGTCTTGTTTTCACAAAGGCTGTTTATTTCATCTTGCATGGCAGCCAACCACATCTTTGAATTAGGGATTGCATAGCTTGCTCGTATGTTTTAGGTTCATCACCATCTAATTCTTCAAAGACATTCAAAGCATGCATAGTCAATTCATATTCATCAAATTTTCTATTGGCAGTGACCTGCCTCCTAAGCCTATCTCTAACAAGCTTATAATCAGACAAGTTATCATGCAGAGAACAATCATGATAGTCAATATTATCAACATTATCAGATGGTAAACACTCGGTTGTACTATGTTTATGTTGATTAAGTTCATTTTCTTCCCTTTGAATGTCATTATTGTCTAACATAGGAGGCTCCACCTCACTAGAAGTATCCTCATGTAGTGTAGGAGGCAGAGAACTAGTAGAGAAAGGGAAATCAAACTCATTGAAGGTTATATCTCTGCTAAATAGTGATTTTATAGTCTAGATCATCTATATCCTAGACCCTATATCATTTAGTTCCTTCAGGATATCCCAGGAAAACACACTTCCTAGCCCTAGGGTCCAATTTGTCCCCTTTATGATGGATATAGGCAGCACAACCAAAGACCCTTAGGTTTGACAAGTCTAGAGGTTTACTGTAAAAGACTGACTCAGGGCATTTACCCCATAGAGGGACAAAAGGAGATGTATTTATTAGATAAGTGGAAGTCATGACTGCTTCACCCCAGAATGATTTATCCAAACCACTTATTGACATCATACATCTCACTCTTTCTAGAATAGTCCTATTCATCCTCTCAGCAACTCCATTTTGCTGGGGGGAATAGGGGACTGTCCTATGTCTTTTAATCCCATTAACCTCACACAAGTCATCCATTTGATTATTACAGAATTCAAGACCATTATCAGTTCTAAGGATCTTTATCTTCTTACCGGTTTGGTTTTCTATAGGAGTTTTCTAGTACTTGAACACATTGAACACCTCAGATTTATAACTCATTAAGAATAACCAAACTTTTCTTTGAAAAATCATCTATAACAGATAAGAAGTATCTTTTTCCACCCTTAGTAGGCTTACTAGAGGGCCCCTAAACATCTGAAGATACTCTAGTATAGATGTGCTTTTAGGGGAATTTGGTGAGGGTGTGTGCAGGGAAAGAAACTCTACTTTGCTTTCCTAATATACAGTGTTCACAGAAAGGTAGAGCATTTACATTATCAGACCCAAACACACCTTCTTTCTTTAGTATTTCTAGACCCTTATTACTCATGTTGCCTAGTCTTCTATGCCAAAGATTAGAAACATCATTATCAGAAACATTCACAGTATTCACAAAGGAATCAGGCTCTGTTTTGCACACATGTTGTTTCTCTTTTCAGCTTTGAAAATTACTAAGGATCCTTGCATAATTTTCATAATCCCTCTTCCCCACCTACCTTCTAACCCATATTCTTCTAAAACAGAGCAAAACAACAAATTAAAGCATACATCTGGCACATATCTTACTTTTCTTAGAGTATAGATGCAACCATCAACAAATTTGAGTTTAATATCACCTATTCCTTCTACTCTACACTTCTTCTCATCACCAAGTAAGATATAGCCTTTTCAATGGATTTTAAGCAACTAAAGTGCTGTTTGTGAGGTGTAATATGATACGTGCAACTTGAATCAACTATCCACTCATTGGCACAAAACTTATCAGTGCAAACATAGGCAGAGGGCAGAGAGTTCAAGCAATCAGAATCAGAAATCATATACACATCACCTAGGTTCTCACCCTTGACAGTATTAGCATTGGAATTGCTACTCTCACCCCTTTCCCTTCTAAGTTTAGTACATTGTTTAATGTAATGGCCATATTCACCACAATTATAATATTTTCTTCCCCTAGACTTAGATTTAGACCTATTTCTATTATCAAGTTGATTTCTTCTTCCCTCTCTAGAATTATTGCTATCATTATTTTTGCCTCTGTCATTCATAGTCCTAGATCTACCCCTGACATTGAGAATTTCATTGTTATTGCCTCTGTTCCTAGCTCTACCCTTCTTTAGGTCCTATTCTTTACTTTTTAGACCACTCATAACAGTTTCAAGATTCACAGAATCTCTGCCATACTTAATTGCGGATTTACATCATTATAATAATCTGGGATAATATTTAACAGGGCAATGGGGGCATACTCATCTCCAGTTAACTTTATGTCTTGTTTTAGTTTGTTAAACAAATATAGATTCTCATCAATATCTTTATTCAGATCCAGTTTGAACCTAAAGAAGGTCTCTAATAGGTACATTTTACTGGGTAAGGATGTTTCAGTGAATAGGGACTCCAATTTATCCCACAATTCCTTAGCAGTTTTAACTTTACCTATTTTCCTTAACACTGAGTCAGACAGATTTAAGATTATTATGGAGCGAGCTAAATCATCTATTTCTATGCATTTTTCAGGAGTATCTGAGTCTAGGTACTCAGCAGTTATAGCCCTTAGGACTTTTTGCTGGATCATTAAGCATTCTATTTTCTTTTTCCATATAGTGAAGTCATATTTGCCATTAAACAGTGCCATGCCATGAGAAGTCGTGCCAGATGCCATGATGATAAAAGAATTATAACAAATGCAGACAAGTGTATCTGTACAGATATGCTAAACATGCTACAAGGATGTACAAAGATGCAGATTCAGATACTAGGACAACACCACAAAAGGATGCAGGCCAAGATCAAGATAGAATTAAACAATCAAGAAGGGAGAAACACATTTAAACGAGTGAACAGACAAGAAAGCAGCAGAAGACACAAAGAAACTCAACACCTAAGCCTAAGTGCGCATATATCACCCAGTAAACAAACAAAGAGAGGGATCCTTACTACAGTTATCTGGGCCAGTAAGAAGGATGCTCAGAAGACCGCGGTTATCCGGACCGGTCGATTGAGCCCTAAGAAAACCCTAAAAAACACAGATCGACTCACGACCGACTCGACGAAGGAGGGGTTAGGGCAGAGAGAGACTTATACCTGAGCGGGGGCCCTAGGTGAGGGCGCACCCGACCTACCTCATGTGCCCTGGGGCACAGACAACGCGAGTGCGACAACGAGCAGGCTTGCAGGTCTGCAAACCTGGCTCTGATACCACTCTTGGGTATCAGGGCTGCAGGACCCGTTCACCAGCCTGTTACTCGCCGGACTTCGACCTAACCCTGATTGGGTTAGGGTTCATCGCGCAGACTTGGGTCTGCTCTTCTAGCTTGGACTGCCGTGAACTCCTCAGGCCTCTGGATCCTCCGATCAAGTGTACTCACACCTTACCACAGACAATATGTTGGCTCCGAATTCACCTTGTGAACCCCTGCCTTCCTCCGACCAAGGGATGATGGGCAAGGATTTAGACTCCCTCAATCACTCACCCGCTTACTGGAATCTCACTCAGATCGCACAGAGAAGAAGAGAGAAAGGAGAGCTTTTCAGAGATGAGAGAGAGAGTGCGGCGCACGATTTAGGGTTAGGGTTTCACACAATGAGAGAAGAAACCAGGTTACAACATAATATAGTAGGGTTAGTTGTAACCGCCCCTAACCGCTTACCTAAACTGAAAGTCCAACCCAAGTAACCAATCCATAAATACAACCAAGGAGCTGAGCTCGGAATAATAAGGAAGCTGGCCTAGGTAATTAAGTAGCCCAAACTAAGGCACATAATTTCCACACATATATTTATTTAAATTCAAATATTAATAAAAAAGTTCGAATTAATAATATTTAAATTTAAGTAAAGTGCTTTGAGTACGGCACATCAGAAACAATAATATTGCTTATAATTCTCGTAAAAGAGACGATGGAAACGAAAAAAAGAAAAGGGAGGAGAGGAGAGGAGCGCTGGGAAGGTGCAGTAGGGGAAATAGAAAAGGCAACACCTCAGCGTTCCACACGCAAAGTCAGAACCGGGAAGTTTCGCGATACAAGTGGAGCTCTTAAACCCTACGTTTATTTCATATTTTCTCTATTTTCCCTACCGACGCCGCACCCTATAGTCCGTGCCCTTCACGCGCTCACTCCACCAATCAAATTCAAACAAATATTTCACTTCCATAATTATCAACCTTCACCTGCTCAAACTAACTCATAATAAACCTATGGATAGGGGTGTAACCGAACCGAGTCGAGTCGAGTAGTGTCGTGCTTAAGTTTGACTCGTTTAGTTTCGAGTCGAGCTTCGAGCTTTTTAATCGAATACTTTGATGTTTACGAACGTTATCGAGCCTAAACGAACTTTCTAAATTTAGAATATATTTAAGATTTTCATTATTATTTTGAAGAAAATGTTATTTATTCCAAAAAAAAAATCATATTCATGTTCAAATTCTAAATATTTTATAGATTTATCATTATTGTTACTCTTAAATCATGAAAATATTATTTTTATAAAGTAATTATTTTATATTTCTTACTAATATTAGCTAACGAGCTTGCTCACGAGCTCACGTGTCGAATACTATGATGCTCAAGTTTGGTTCATTTAATAAACGAGCTTTACTAAATGAACTCGAACGAACTTTTATCGAGTCGAGATCCGAGTAGCTCACGAACAGTTTGGTTCATTTACACCCATACCTATGGATGTGGGAGCATCATCAATTATTAAGCTCAAATACAGCTTGAATATAAAAAAAAGAAGTTAATTTTTTATTTTACCAAAGGTTTGTTTATTGCAAACTCGACAACAATTTGTACTTTAAATTGGAGAGCAACTCATAAAATGTCTGATGACATGATAAAAACTAAATAAAAATAGTATGAAATTAAAATTATATTAAAATAATATGAAATTGTTGGATGTTATTGAAAAAAATATCAAATAAATATGAAAAAAGTCTTATGACATTCATTTCTTATTTTAAATGTAATTTAATTTGATATATTTGTTTCCCAATATTTTATAGATTTTACATTATTGTGCATTTATTTGTATTTATATTAGTTATTAATTATTATACTTTGTTGATATTGATAAAAAGAGAAAGAAAATAATTATAAGGGAAGGTCTTGGGTTAGGCAGGCCTAAACGATTTAGGCGGGTTTTATCCATTAACCCAAGATTTAAGCGGGTTTTATCCATTAACCCAAGCCCAAACCCATATAATATACCCTATTTGGGATGGGTGAACCCATTTGGGTAGGATAAAACCCGCCTAAACCATTTAGGCCTGCCTAACGCAAGTTTTTGCCTAATTATAATATATAAATATACACTGGATTAATAACTTCTTTTCCTGAAGAGTGAAAATATTAATTTATATAAAATAATTGTAGTTGAAAGGTAAACTGATGTTTAATGACACTTCAGAAAGGACAAGCAATATGCATGCCTATAAATTATCGCCAGAAATAGCCATAAATATGCACGTGCGTAATTATTTACAATTGGATATATGAATTAATTGCAGAAGATATACAACAATTAGAGTATTATTATTTTTAAAAATATATATATGGAGTTTCTTATTATTTAATATATCTAAACCAGCAGTTATTTCATTATTTCATCAATCCTTCTTAATAGTCAGTCAAATCTACTTGATTAATTTAAACATCTTATTTCAGAAAATTTACAAAATATTTATTATTTATGACCAAATTCATTTAACTTTGATCAAATCTGAAACTCTACATTAAAGACATAATCCGCGCAGTGAGGCGTGTAATCCACCTCCCAACGAGCGCGTGTCATTTATATTTAGTCAATCCGTTTAGGATTTAGACTTCACTCGACGACTCCTAAATCCTGCGAAAATTCCCCCAATTTCTCATTCTCAAAATTTCACACACCCACGAAAATGGCTGAAGCTACGGTCATTGCCGTGGATCTGCCGGCGGATCCACCGCCTGAATCCGGTGATTTCGATCCTGGCCGGAAATTCCCGCCTCTGGACGACGGTTTCTTTTCACATCACATCTTCAACGGCGATGGTGCGACCGGAGACGACTCCGTCGTCGTCGAGGATCTCGATTTTGATTTCTCCTTCGATGATCTCGGACTTCCTCCCTCAGAAGATCTCGATCATCTCCTTAACTACTCGCAGCCGCGGCAATCTCATTCTCAATCCGGAGCAGATCAGAGTTTCGCGCGATTTGAACCCTCTTACGATCGAATGCAGGCGGTTTTCAAGTCTTCGTCTTCGGAGCTGCGTCACATTTCCGGTGATGAAGATTTTCCTGGGAATCGTAGCTGCGATGGTTCGGGGCTTCTGGATTCCACGTCTCCGGATACGGAGTCTGATCAGATTTCTGGTTATTTCAACATGCCGTCTCCGGAATCGAACGGGTCAAATCGCGGCAGCACTGGGAATTGCGATGGCGATGGGAAGGGATTAAATTGCAGCTCTCCAGAATCGCAGGATTCTGGGAATTGTGGGTCTAATGTGTCCGAGGACTCAAACAATTGTGTCGGCAGATCGGTAAGTTCTTCATTAAATTCGAGTGATAGTTCGTTTAGAAATAGTGTTGTTGATCAGAAGATTAAGTTAGAGGAGCCGGCCAACATTTCTTCACTGAAAAGGAAAAAAGAAGGTGAAATTTTGACGAATAGCAATGGTGTTACGAGGATTAACAAGTACAGAAAATCTAACTGTGATACAGAGAATAACAATAGTAGCAATAGTAATGACGGGTTGGGTGAGGAGGATGAGAAAAGAAATGCAAGGCTGTTGAGGAATCGGGAAAGTGCCCAATTATCTAGGCAAAGGAAGAAACATTACGTAGAGGAGTTAGAGGATAAGGTTAGGTCCATGCATTCAACAATTCAAGATTTAAATTCGAAGATTTCGTACTTTATGGCAGAGAATGCGACTCTGAGGCAACAAATGGGTGGTGGTGGTGCTGCTGCCGCCCCCCCTGCTGTTGCACCTACTCCTCCTCCAGGGATGTACCCTCATCCGGCCATGATGTACCCGTGGATACCTTATGCTCAACCGCCGTATATGATGAAGTCTCAGGGCTCTCAAGTGCCTCTGGTGCCGATCCCTAGGTTGAAACCGCAGCAGCCAGCACAGGCAATGAAGACGAGTAAGAAGGTGGAAAGTAAGAAGAATGAGGGGTCGAAGACCAAGAAGGTTGCGGGTGTTAGTTTTGTTGGTTTGTTGTTTTTTCTGATGTTGTTTGGAGGCTTGGCTCCAATGGTTAATATTAGGTATGGAGGAGCTAGGGAAGCATTTTCCGGGGGAGAAAGTTATATTGGAGGCGGGTTTAACGAAAATCATCGTGGGAGAGTTTTGATGGTAAATGGTACTGAGTTTGATGAGAAACACGTTGATAGAAGAGATTTCAGCAGTAGTAATGGTCAAAGAGGTCAGCAGAGTCCTGGAGACCCAAGTGCCGAAGAATTTGTACGCTTGGGCAATGGAAGTGTACCTCTTGCAGCATCCTTGTATGTTCCCAGGAACGATAAGCTTGTAAAGATTGACGGAAATTTAATCATCCATTCTGTATTGGCGAGTGAAAAAGCTATGGCATCTAAGTGGAATGGAGGTGATGAGACCGGTCTGGCTGTTCCTGGAGATTTAGCTCCTGCAATTCCTGGTCAAGATGTGGGAAGAAATGGTGCTAGACATCCCCTCTTAAGGGCTCTTGGCGCTGGAGATACCGATAGTATGAAGTCAACAGGTACTGATGGCAGGCTTCAGCAGTGGTTCCGAGAAGGCCTGGCTGGTAAATGCTATTTTTTTGCATATGATATTCATTTTGGATAAAGTGATTCACTTTATAGTAAATTATGACGGTTGCTTGAATGTTAGATCAAGGCGAAAGCCACAACTAATATAGTCTAGGTTTTGTTGGCGTTTCAAGTGATTTCTCGAACAATTGTTGTGTTCGCTAGATGTTTTGCATGCTGTGTTACTGTTGAACAACAGTTGCGCTTGCAAAATGCTCTACCATGGTTTGATATCCTTGTTGTTTGCCTCTCTTGCTTGCACTAGATTTTATGTTTTACTTGATGCATGTTACTTCTTGCTCGTGTTTCACTGTATCAAGGCATGAGATTTTTTTAGCTCGTTATCAGCAAAGATATGGAAGTAGTTTCTGAGGGGCTCTTAATCTTTTCCAAAATTGTGACACCGTCTGAATGTTTCTTGATGTCAGTCCAAAACTATGACACCGTCTGTCTGTATTTCACCATCTCAGGGCCAATGCTGAGCGCGGGTATGTGTACTGAAGTTTTCCAGTTTGACGTATCAGCTGCTTCTGCATCAGGAGCCATAGTTGAGGCCAGTACATCAAGCAACATATCTGAAGCACAGAAGAAGAATTCAACGCACCCAAGCAAGGCAAGGAATAGGAGGATCCTCCACCCCCTTCACAACATTTCTGGTGGAAGAAGATCAGAGAAAGAGGATCTGAACATAAAGAAAAATGCATCTTCGATGGTGGTATCAGTGCTCTTTGATCCTAGAGATGGTGATGTGGATGGGGTGATGGGAACGAAGTCCCTCTCACGAGTTTTTGTTGTTGTGCTGATTGACAGCGTCAGGTACGTCACTTACTCATGCATGCTTCCCTTCAAGGGAGCTGCTGCACATCTAGTGACTGCTTGATATACCAAGTTTTGTAGATAGTGTGGCTAACTACTGTGTAACTGGAACTTTCCAGAATAACTTCAAGTTTAAAATGTAGACTTATGTTTGATGGGCTTATAGTTATACTAATATTCTGGCAATGGATGGTGTCTGTGTTTATGTTTACTTACACAAAGAAGTCCACATGATTACTAGTATTTATATTTAAAATATGGGGCTATTTCTGTTTGGGCTTCCATGATTTTAGCAATGCTCTTGAATAGTTAAGAAAAGATTTCAACTTGTATAATTTTACAAGAAAAACCAAACAAAATATTGAAAAAAAAAACGAACATTTTGCGAAAATGGCACACACGCATATTGTTACATATTTCCAACATGGATGGAATGTTCTAGATAGGGATGTCAATCGTGCCAATAGTTGGATTTGGACCAGCTCTATCGAGCTGTGGGTTAATCAGTCCGGGTTAAATTGGGTTGAAATTTTTCGGGCAAAAAAATCTTAACCTTGACCCTAATCCATCGATTTTTTGGGCTAGCCCGTCGGGCCAATAAATTTATTAATTATTTTTTATTTTTAATGTATTTTTATTATTTTAATATTTTAAATGTTGAAAAATAAGCAAAATGTTATTTATCTCTTATAAAAATGCAAAACATATCAAAAATTTTTATATAATGATAAATTTATCTATTAAAATTATTGAACCCCAAAATGGTTCCACTCATTTTGGCTCATTTTGGGCTCATTTATAAATAAATGGACCAATCCATTTTAGTAATGGGTCGGATCACTCTTGCATTTAAGACCAATCCAAATAAGAACGAGAGTTGCCTGCACTGCCTGAGCTGCCTCACCTCGAGGAGCTTCACCTCGAGGAGACTCGCCTCGAGGAGCCTCACCTCAAGGTGCTTCGCCTTAAGGAGCTTGGAAAATTCAATCAGGGCCGGTTTAGTAAAACACCTACGCTACTTTCAGGTGGTGATGCTACTCTCAAACACTCAAACCGCCTTTGGAGGTCATCTCCCAGATTATCATCATGGCAAGCAAATAAGGAAGGAGCCTTACATATATCTATTCCGATTTGGGCGGAATTTTGGTATATCCTTTCAAGATTTACGAGGAAAAAGATATACTCATCACATCTTCTTTCCTAGTAGATCTAGGGTTCCTCTTCTATAAATACATGTGTTGTCATTGTAGAAACAATCGAATTTTATCCATTCATAATCATTCAGCAATAAGATTATTATTCTCTTTTATCTTGAGTATTCTTTCTTTATTTTCCATTATTCTCAAATTTCACCCATCAACAAAAATATATTATATTTTTTATTTTAGCAATATTTGAATACATTTAACTTCATAAATAAATAAACTTAACTATGTATTGAATACTAATTTAACTAAATACAATTATATAACTTTAAACTTAATTAATAAATATCATTTTAAATATTAGCAGTATATTTTAGTACTATAATTATGAAAAATATATTAATAAAAATAATAATCGGGTTAATCAGGTCAACCCGTTGGATTTCGGGCTCAACCCTATCGGGCCTCGGGTTATTCGGTCCCGGACTAATTTTTTTTGGATCAAAATATCTTGATCCTAACCCGCATTTTGGCTCGGGTTAATCGAACCAACCCGCAGGTTTCGGGCTAAATTGACATGCCTAGTTCTAAATATTTTTTGTAACTTCTAAGATATTAAAAATATTCTAAAATGATCTATAATATGGTAGAAGACTGCAACATTGTGGAAGGGTTCAAAATTAGGTATGAAGGTTCTAGAACATTGTGAAACCTCGTTTCTGTGGACTAATAACATTAAAAAAAATCTCCATCATCCACTAGGGAGGTGGAAGATTGTAAATAGGTGGTCTTGATTATTTAGAAAGCCACCCCTCAAAATATATTAGAACATGTTTGATATGGTATTGTTTAATTATATAGCAAACTACTTTTCAATATAATAAATTTCTATTTTCAAGTATTTTTAAACTTTGATAGCAATAATTTGAGTTATCTTTTCTAATTGAATTACTTATGCTTAACATATTTTATGAGTTTCAATAGTGACTTAATTACAACAAAAGAGTTAGATCTTAAAACACGCCTACAAATTAAATTTCTTCCACAAACTAATTATAACTATTTATGTAAGAATATACTCATTATTATAATTTTGCTAATTTATATATTTCTATCAAAATTGTTATTGAAATTTTCATATTTTATATATGTTTTATTTTCACCAAATAAATGCAATACTATAATAAGCCCAAATATTCACGTAAAATCAAGAAATGAAAATATCAGATTAATTAGATCTGTAAGAAAAAAAAAATCGTGCTACATCATCAATTATAGTTCCGAGAAGGATTGTGAAAAGAAGAAATAAATTTATGACTATACAACTACAAGGGTGTCGCTATTTGGCCAAAATCTAGTTTATATGAAATAATTAATTTTATTACTAATCTATAATAAAAAAAATTATATAATTAATCCATAATTATACATAGAGTTGTAAAAAAATTGATTTTCATTAAGTAATTTCAGTTTTAAATTTACTCTACCTCGAAATAAAATTTTGAAGCTCAAATTCAAATTATATGAGTTTTACTGTTTACATTAATGAATATATATAATTTGATATGTATTTTCAATTATTTATAAAATATAATAAATATCATTAACATCTTTTAATATTCAAAAGATTAAGATAGAGGGGAAAGTATTTCATAATATAAGTTTTTTATATTAAAAATAAAAAAATTAATAAATTTATTAATCCAAAACTCTAAAGATTAGGGTCAAGATTTCTTAGTTTGAATTAACTCGGATCAAATAACCTGCAACCCGATTGACAACCTTAAATGTCATATTGCACTTAGTTCACACATTGATGAGTTTTTTAGGATGAAAGAGAGATTAATAGAAAAAACGAAATATTGGTCAGATTATTAGATGTCATTTGAAAATCTCAAACTTAAATCAATTTGATATAGATCTGTAGTAGAATATAACATTAATTATGAGTTGATAATAAACGACATAAATATACAAGAGTAAAGAAAAATTAAATATTATATGCATTAATATGATTAGTTATGGGCAAAATAACATTGATGGATAGCATGATTCTTGACAAATAAATAAAATCAGTTGAGTAGTTTTAAGCTATCCGCATTAAATTCGGATCAAAATATTTATATTTATATTTTTCTATATATTTATTAAACAATAAGCCAATATAATATAAGATACAAATTATATAAAAAGGAAAATAAATAAACTCAAATTAATTTTAAAAAAGTGTACAGTAAGTTCATATGATATTTGTTGAAATTATTATGTTTTGATGTATATAAAAAAGCAATCATCTGACTTATTTAGAAGTTCTTGAACAAGGTTTCGAGAATATTTCAGTGTCCGTCTGTGAAGAAATATTCAACTCAGTTAAACGTTCGTGAAGCGAACGCAAATTATCAACCAAGAGTCAGCTGGAAAGTCTAAAATAAAGTGTGGTAAAACTCGAAGTTATAGTAGTACCTTATGAACATAGGAAGATAAAGTCTTCTGTCAGTAGAAGAACTATATGAAAATCCGTATTTAATTACTGAAAGTAATTGGAGTTGGTGGATTTCCTTCGGTAATGTAAGAAGAGTGAATGTAGGGAGTTTTGACTACTAAACCACTATAAATATTTTGTCTCTTGAATTTGCTTTCAAATTATATGTTTACACTACACAACTCAAATATCTTTGAAATCCAACGGCAAACCTTAGTTTTAGGTGTTTAATTGAATCATACTTAACTCCTGCTCGACTTAAGATTTTGTTTAACTAACCAGTTGATTTTTTTTAGGTTAGGTGATAATCAACTTGGACCCACACACAAGTTAAATTACTTTCGCTCGTGAATTTGTTCATATACTCTGATTAGTGACCAACAATATTTATATCATATATTAATAACAGTGTAGATTGTAGTAATATGTAAGATTTTTATAAACAAGAGCGTATTCTATAATTTATTTTTCGAAGTTCTTATGGCACATTAAAATAATCTATAATTGGTGTAAATAAAAATTTAAAGTTTGGGATTATTTTTTATATTAATATTTGTATTTTAAGATCTCATCATATATATTATGAAAAAAATTTTAGTAAATACAATGCTTTTATCGCCTTGAATGTAATTTGATTATGTGCATTTTTGGCATAACATTGAAGTAAACTATATATCAAGAATACGACAATAACATAACAAATAAAAAATAAATACACTAATGTGTAAGATAGACAATAAGAGAGACGTGTTTAGATTTTTGATATTTCAAATAAAAAATATTATTTCAAATTTAAATAAAATTAATATTACTTAAATGAACGTGTTTAGATTTTTAATATTGGCAAAAACTTGCGTTAGGCAGGTCTAAACGGTTTAACTAAATTATTAAATGTCAAGTCTTTTGTTCAACAAACTACTTTACACTTTCTCTTTTAATCTCTCTCATTGCAACATTTACCTTCCATCGATACACCCGTGTCGAAAAAATCTGAATTCATTAAAATTTTATGGAAGTATAGTAATACTTATCAAAGCCAAAACACTATATTGATTAAATTAAATATACTCATAAATATTTAATTTTATAATAAGTATTTATAAAATTATAGGAGTAAATTAAATTAGTATAATGTAGCCATACAAGATTAAATTATATTATTAACAAAAATTATTTGCAAAATTGAGAGTTCTTTTAAATAACTCATAATTTACACTATATATGTTGAAATCATGACATATATTATTTATAATCCAAATTTAATTAATACTAAAAATTATTATTCTAATTCAGATTTTCAGATTTTGTGATTTTGTTATGTATCATATAATAATATATATTATTGTTAGGAAGTGTCCTCTCATATTATTGTTTGGTTTGGTGTGTCAAATCAAGTATCAGTTTAGAGTGTCTCTAAATTAGCTTTAATAGGTTCAAACTTGTAATGTCCTGTGAGGATATCTATTGAGTTGTAATGGAGCTAATCAAGACAAACTAGTCTCGAAATCTAATCCACCAGTTTGGTTACGCAAGGAGTTAGAAGAAACTGACTACCAGTTTTGAACTCACTTTTAGAGAAACTGGCCGAAGTCACCAGCTTGGACAATTCCAGTTTTCAAGCCCAGTTTCTCAAACAAGCCTAACTCACTTATAGAGACAAAGAACACAAGTCAGAGGATTCCTCAAAAGCCAGACTATAAAAATGGAGATTATTTAAAGTCTGAAGATTTCTTCAACGAGTTGGTATTTCTCGGACTGGCAGAGTCGTTCTGACACAAAGCCGCAGAGTCAATATTCGTTTCAGAAAACAAGGAGCATGTGCAAATTTTCTGAAAAGCAACATGTCCCTCGTTGAAAAGAAAGGTGCTGGATTGGACAACATTGAATATGTCTCTCAACGACTCTAATTTCAAATCTTCTTCCACTCCGCCTATAAATAGACGAGTGCCCCAAAAGAGAAGACTACCAAATATCTGAGAAAGCACTAGAACTCTGCAAAATCGAAATCTCAAAACTTTCAACTTTTGAGGCAATATTAGCTAACTCTTTGCCTCTTTGGACACAAGACTAGCTACTTTTAAGCACAAGTTATTTACTTGGTGTTCTCACTTTCCAAGCTGCGATTGTCACGGGCTTAAATTCGCAAATTCAATAGTTTTGGGAAAATGTTAATTCTCCCAAGTTATAGACGGAGGTTGCATGGTGTGCCCACTGTTAGGAAATAAGATAATAGAATTTCCTTATTTATTTAATTTTGGTGTGTCAAAGGATCTAGGTCTAACCAGTCTATGTAGGAATGATGAATTCATATTTTCAATCATATTTGGTTTGATTAATTAGTGTTTTTCAGTATGTTTTAGTTTATTTCCTTTATTTTTGTTGCATGAGTCTATCTAGAGTGGTTTTATGCTTGGCATGGTAAGATTTGCAGGTTTGAGACTAAATTCATTGGAAACATGTACCGAAAGTAATAAATGTTCAAAGAAATAGTCACTACTTCTTCCACGCATTGAATTTGATCTAATGAAGCATGGCAATGGATAGATCTTTGAGTTATCTTTCCAATGCCATTGGAATCGGGTCAATTGAAATTTGGGAGCAAAAGTTATGGCCAAAACCGTGAGACTACGCAACTGAATGATTTATGGCAAAGCCTCTGTATCGACAGACAGGCCGGGTGTCGATCGACACGACTGTGTCAACAGACAAGCCTGGTGTCGATCGACACGCCGGTCAATTATGCTGGAAAACACAATTTTACAAGTGTTTGGACAAGATTTGGTGGAAACAAAAGATATTCATCAACTTGGAAGCCTTGAAGACCCAAAAAGGAAGATTTATGTAAAGTAGGATATTAAGATTTAGATTTGCATCAAATCTAATTTTATTCCTTATAGGATTTTTCCATGTAAAGCCTACACAAACTCTATAAATATCCCTCTAGATTAGATTATTCATTAGACCTCCCTTTGAGGACTTAATTGTAATATCCTAGAAATAGATTAATGCTTAAATTTTTAAATAAAAGTTTATATCTACAAAGTAAAAATAAAAATTTAGATACATAAATTAAATCTTCATGAATTTTTCTCCACATGCTACATACCTAAGCCTATTATCGAGAAGAGAAGTGTGAGGAGGGAGCAAGGAAATCTCCCTAAAGATTACATACAAGCAAGTTGAAGATGAATGAAGACGTGGGGGAGAGAAATTTCAATCAAGGCAAGGAATGAGAATTTATTTCAGAGATATCACCTAAGATTTTACAACGTGCTAGCCTAAGAAAAATTTGAAGCGGCGGAGACCTGAACTAAATGAAGTCTGCTGCCCAACCCCTATTTAAACCCTCCTGTGCAACACACTCCAACTACACCTGTTCACCCCACTTTCTGGTAACCCTCCGGTGAACTTCTCGTCGTACCATCACCACCCTCACAAAGCTCGTAGTTCAGAGATCACGCAGCAATTGAGACCACCCATTTTTGTCGAGAAACGAGGGAGAAATCGCCGTCTGAAGTAGCTGCGACGATCAGTCGGAATTTCCGCACCTTCCAACTGCACCTGTTCATCACCAAATTCTGGCATCATTCCGGCAAAATTCCGACACAACACCACCACCCACTCGAAGCCTGTATTACGCAGTTTACACAGCAACTGAGATCACTCAATTCCGTCATGAGACGAGAAAGATATTGCTGTCCAAAGTTGCTGCGACGGTAAGTCGGGATTTCCGCAGCATTATTTATAACTCGATAATTTGACTACGAAACTTAGATTGACTTATATATATACGTGTTCCTCATGTAAGCAGGAGCATTTTGACACCCATCCCCGGCCGAACCACCCACCGGACCGCCGTCGCCGCCGTGAACAGCAACAACAAGGTGAGTCGTCACCTCTTTTTTTTCTCGGCTGATTTTTCAGTTTTCCGGCGAGGTGTGGTGCATTTCATGGTCTTGGGTCGATGTAGAGTCGGATAGGATAGGTGACGGAGGTTGGAGAGGTCGGAGAAGCGGAGCAGAGCCGGCGGTAAGCGGCAACGGCTGCCCGCTTTTCTGCGTATATAGACGTGTGTTTTTTTTTCTTTTCTTCGTAAATTCACACAAACACACAGTAAACACACACATATATTTATATTACTATAGTATATTAAACACACACACGAACACTTATATATATATATATTTTTATAATATACCATGTATATATATGTATATATATATATATTATATTATTACACACAATTATCATTATTATATTATCATTATTATTATTATTATTATATACACACACAAGTATATATATATTATATTCTTGTTTAAACTTTTATTTAATTATTATTTATTATGATTTGTTATATTAACTTATTTTATATCATGTGTAACTTGTTCAATTAGCTAATTGATTATGTCAATTAGATTTAACGACATTTCAATTGTTTATAAATGTTGTAAATTATGTAATCAAATTAGATACGTAATTGAACGATAAATCATTTTGAATTGTTTAACACATTGTTGAATATGAGTTTAGCCGTTTAATATATAAACGAGCTTAATTTGAGTTGGTTTGTTAACCGTGGATTGGTTAACATGTACGATTAAGTTTATTATAGTTACATGACTGTCTCAAGATATGAGATTGCATGTTGAATTGTTGAGTTATCAGTCCAGTCAGTAAAGCCAAAAACCTAAAATCCTAACACATCAACTAAAAGCTAACTAATAGTTAGACTATGAATTCTAACGTATTCTTATGCCGTATTGATGTTTTAAGGAATTACAAGGAATCACAGAAGCTCATCAACTCTATAAATTCATGTCAAATTCATACGCTCTTGAAAAGGTGGGGACTATTTCGGTAAAAATCTAAAAATTCCTTTTCGAGCTGTGAGCTCATTTTCAAAAGTGTGAAATAAAATGTTTTGTTTTTAAACTGACTGTCTATGCCAAAAAGGTTTTGTGATGTCATATCTGTACCTCCGGTTGACTAAAATTCCCAGGGAGATAATTAATGAGGTCTGAACCGGGCACCAAGGCTCGCGCTAAACCTTTTTAATATTGAAGAGGATTGTTATCCTATGAACGTCGAGCCATTAGCTCCGTAATTCTCAGGTCCCTCAGCTGGAGTGCTGACACCTCAAGGTGTGATAAGGAGAGGTACGAGGTACCTATAAAATCGATCGGGTCTCACAGGTACGCCCTGAGATCAGTGCACTAATTAATGACAGTGGTTCGAGTGGGTTACGTCATTCCCAGCTGTTCATCGTAACTCGGAAGCAGGCCAACTTCCAGTTACAAAACAATAAAACAGATATGATTTCATACTCTAAATTCTGCATGCAGGGAAATATAAATGTTTTAGGAATTCACGTCATTTTCAACAAAACCCGTGAATTTCCTGTGTGTGTGGCATAGCTTTCATACTTATAAATGTACGTTTTCGGGCATGTTTCCACAGGGTACATTAGTACTCAGCCCCTCGCATTATTTCTAAAATGTGTAGGTTAAAAGGCCAGAGCGAGGAAGAGGAGGTGTGCAGGCGCTGAAGCAATGATTATCTAATACAAATAAGAGCAAGATCCTGAGATATGCATCTTCATATGCATGTCTCCTCTACGTAACTTTCCGCTGCAGTGAACCTCTGAAACTATATTTCCTTTCCTCTTGATAAATTGAGAATTTACCTTAATCATGTAATAACTTGTTGGAGATTATTTCTTTCTATTATCTTTTTAATATTTCATGAATGCGTTGGATTGCAACTATTTCCGTTCATTTTGTTTAATTCATACAACCAATTGAAGTTTTATTGTTAAATTGACCAACGCCACTGTAGCGTTCCCTAACAACTCAGAAAGGAAAATCGGGGCGCTACAGAAGTGGTATCAGAGCAGTAGTTTTCTTGTGCTCTGGTATTTAAGACTTCTTTTGATTTGGAAGTTGATCAATAAAAAGGTAATCACTCGCGCGTCACACTCCTTTCTCACCGGCTTAACCTACAAGGTAATATTTTGACTAACCGCTTGCAAAAGGTTTCGATAATGCATGATGTTATCACAATTCCACCTGAAACAGGGTAAACGAATTGAACTTTTGAGTTCATTTGATCGAGTGTTGAAAATATTGCAAGAGAAATGTATTGACATCCGGCTTAGCATTTACAGTTTTGCTAAGGCTAGTGATTGATATGTTGTTTGAGCTTAGCGCTGGAATTTAATTCCGCTAGTGCTATATACAAATTAATTATTCAGCGTTGAATCTATTCCGCTAAACATTCTCATGTAATGTGATCATAAAATGTTTATTTCTAAAAGAATACATCATTGCAATTTATCAATATAAAAGTCACGTTTTAATATGCAAGCAATGTCAAAAATGTGTTATTATTTGAGATAATATAAAGTATGATTTGAGCTTAATGATTCCAAACATGTAATGATAGCCTCCTAGGCTAAATAAGGATAAACCAGGTTTTGGCTAGTGACTGGGTCAAACAGCTCGCGGAGAGTTGTTCTATGTTACAGGTTGGTCGTCTTGGGGAGATTTATCATCGATGTACAGTCGTCAGTTTGACTAGTGGGGCAGAATCTACGAGTCGGTGTGATTACGTGTGCAGATAGCACGCGGTGAGACTGGCATTTACCGTCAGACTCGAGTCAAATCAGCGAGTCAGCATGAGGATCTCAACGACCCTCGGTATGGTGTATCGGAGGACTATAGAGCCATCGAGACACGTAGTGGGATGAGTCGGACGTTGAGCCAACTTCGACGGAGTCATGGGATGGGTGACATGCATCATGTTTACTGCTTTGATTTTATCGATACTGACAGTCTACTTTATATCGCAGATGGATCATGACGCTAGGGTTATACACTTTCGTTCTCACCCTCGCTTCACTGAGGAGGGACTAGCCTTTGCATTGATGATGTATCTCGCTGAGTGAGAGACCGTGGAGCACCTCGGTGTGGAAGGATACGAGGCATTAGATAGGGTGGTAGATTTAGTACCGGATAGATGGGTCTTATGGGTCAGACAGACTGCCTTCTTCCATTGCTACAGGAGGGCAGACACTAGGGAGTGGGTTGGATTATTTCGATCGTTTATGGATGAGCTGATTCAGCAGGTACTTGCTACGGGTAGCCCACCTCCTGGGCCATGGATCGACATTCCGATACCACCGGTGTTAGATCCCCTGCCACTTCAGGTAGAGGCACCTGTTCCACCACCCCAGCTGCCGTTGGGACCATTCCCACCACTACCATTTCCTGAGCTACTGCCGCCACACCCCTTTCATGGGCTACTTGACGCTATTCCCCACCCAGTGCAGGCACCCGATCTATTTGCCTTTGCTGATCATATTGATGAGCCTCCTGTGCCGGAGCACGTACTAGCACCACATGCACCGATTGCACCATATATGTGGGAGCAGGAGGTGGAGGAGATTTCATATCCAGCTGCAGATGTGGATGATGCTGACGATGATTATGAGGGATAGTGAGCAGACGGGATGATTATCACATATGCCTGTATATTATGGACACACTACTGACGATGCTATTTATATTAGACTTTTGTAGGTAGGCGAGTGACTGAGACACTTATCGTATTGGGACAAAGCACACTTTTCCCTTATGTGCTCTCCCAGATCGGACTTCGATTGGCGCTATCACCGGATAGTCATCATCAAGTTTGATGCTTTTGTGGAACCAGTCACTGTTCTTAGCCTAACTGACTAATCATGCTGATTATTAGTATTCTGGTTTGATGATTTATTGTGCTCTATTTCTGTTATATGTGCTATTATAACTGTTTGATGTTATTCGCTCGAGACACGTATAACATAGGTTAAGTGCTATTTTATTTTAATCATAACCCGATTGATTATTAATGAAGAACGGTGTTGCAGTATGTCTGCAAACATTGAGATTTTTGGAAGAGGAAAAGGCTGAGGCCGTGGACGTGGACGTGGCCGAGGAAGAGGTCGGGGAAGAGCAAATGCACCAGCTGATCACGACACTCCAACATTTGTCGATATTCCGCATCCAGAAGTTGTGCCAGACTTCGAAGCGCAATCTGTTGGGGATAATGTATCGGTCAGAGAGCCCACAGAACAACCACACAGGCACGAGCCAGTTCAGCTTCCTACGTCTTTTATGTTGGTTGAAACCTTCCGAAAACAGCACCCACCAACTTTCAACGGAGCCGGAGACCCTTCCGAAGCTGAGGAATGGGTCCGTGCACTTGAAAAGATATTTCGGCACATGCAGTGCTCAGAAGCAGACAAACTTCACTGCATGACATACCAACTGGTAGGTCGAGCTGATAGATGGTGGGAGACGTATTTCAAAGCTCTCACGCCGGAAGAAACTCAACAGTTGACTTGGGAAGGTTTTAAGCAGGCACTATATCAGAAATATGTGCCAAAGCAGTACAGGAAGGACAAGGAGATCGAGTTCTTCTTACTCGATCAGGGGAGTATGACTGTAGGAGAATACGATCTAAAGTTTTGTGATCTAATCCAGTATGCAACTAGGCAAGTGGATACGCCGGAAAAGTTAGCGGAAAAGTTCAGAGAGGGATTGAGGGAAGAGATCAGAAATCATCTCTCCATTTTTCCTAGTTTGAATTATCAGGAGTCACTAAAAATGGCGCTTGATGTTGAGGCCGCGGGAATGAAAAAGAAGTTGCCACAGTGGGTCATGCAGGAGCGGAGCTTGATGCCTACTAGCCAGAAAAGGAAATGGGAGGAACCACAACGATCCAACAATCAAGGGCCCGGAAACCCGAAGAGGCAGGACCAAAGAGACAATCGTTTCCAGCCACGCCGCAATAATGATCAAACCTATCGTAGGTTTGAGGCGCCAGCTTTTCCAAGGAATGATTTTAGAAGTACGGTGACCCCGCAGTGTAATAGATGTGGGAAGAGACACTATGGGAGGTGCCTGACAACAGGTAACCAATGTTATAACTGCGGAGTCGCAGGACATTTTGCTAGACAATGTCCTATAGCCCAATCTAGAACAGGGAATAGGCAGAATGTCCCGAGGCCTGCCAACCAGCAACTTCAGGCAATTCAGGGAGCTCGCCAACCACAAGGAGGAACAGGAGAGGGAACATGAAGGAAAGGCAATCACCGCCTCGTCAAAACAATGAGGGACAAAAAGCAAATGAACCGCCACCACGTGGAGCCAGGGCTTACGCAATTGAGGGTAATAGGGATGAAGGAAATTTGGCAGGTATGGGCACCATTAATAACATACCTGTCATAGTATTATTCGATACGGGAGCATCCCATTCCTTCATATCATCAACTTGCATTGATGCATTACAACTTAAAGTAGAAAAGAACAGACAGAAATTAAGAGTAGCTATGCCTTCGGGAGATATGACTACCACCACTCTAGTTTGTCGCGATTTGGAAATCCAAATAAGTAATCATAAAATAATTATAGCCGAACTAAACATCCTAGATCTACACGATGTGGACGTGATAGTCAGAATGGATTGGTTGTCAGAACACAAATCTAAGATTTTGTGTAGAGAACGAAAGGTTGTTTTTTTCCAACCAACTGGAGAAGAAACCTGTCTGTGTGGATTCAAAAGGAATCAAAGAGTACCTGTAATATCAGTACTCCAAGCCATAAAACTAATACGGAGACCTGAGAATCAGGCAGTTTTGGTTTACTTAGAAAAGGGAGAAAAACCAGAAATTTTAGTTAAAGATGTACCAGTAGTTAGGGAATCTGAAGATGTCTTTCCAGAAGAATTGCCAGGCTTGCCACCAGATAGGCAAGTGGAATTCGTGATCGACCTGGAACCAGGAGCAGCACCGATTTCCAAGGCACCCTATCAAATGGCACCAAAGGAACTTCAAGAGCTGAAGGTACAACTACAAGAACTTTTAGACTTGGGATTCATAAGGCCAAGTGCATCACTTTGGGGAGCCCCAGTCTTGTTCGTGAAGAAGAAGGATGGATCGATGAGGATGTGCATCGATTACAGGGAGTTGAATAAGCTGACCCTGAAGAACATATACCCCCTGCCCAGAATTGATGATTTGTTCGATCAATTAAAAGGAGCCAGCGTGTTCTCGAAGATAGATCTTCGATCAGGATATCACCAACTAAAAATTCGGAAGGATGATATACCGAAGACAGCTTTCAGAACAAGGTATGGCCACTACGAATTCGTAGTAATGCCATTTGGACTCACAAATGCTCCTGCGGTATTCATGGATTTGATGAATAGGGTGTTTCACCCTTACCTAGACAATTTTGTCTTGGTATTCATCGATGATATCCTTGTTTACTCCAAGGACGAGGGAGAACACGAGCAACACTTGAGAACCGTTCTGCAGACACTCAGGAATGAAAAATTATACGCCAAATTCAGCAAATGTGAATTTTGGCTTAAAGAAGTGACTTTCCTTGGTCACATTGTGTCAGCTGAAGGAATCAAGGTTGACCCTGCTAAGATACAGACGGTGATAGAGTGGAAATCACCCACTACACCGAATGAAATTCGAAGTTTTCTCGGATTAGCAGGTTACTACCGAATGTTCATAGAAGGTTTCTCAAAGATAGCAAAACCAATAACACGACTACTTCAGAAAGGAATTAAGTTCGAATGGACAAAAGAGTGTGAGGACAGCTTCCAAAGGCTAAAAGAATGTCTGACGACAGCACCAGTTCTGGCAGTTCCAGAGGCAGAAAAGAATTATGAGGTATACACAGATGCCTCTAAGAATGGACTTGGCTGCGTATTAATGCAAGATGGCAAAGTGATAGCCTATGCATCAAGACAACTTCGACCGCATGAGTTGAACTACCCAACGCACGATCTGGAGCTAGCAGCAGTGGTTCACGCTCTCAAAATCTGGAGACATCACCTATATGGTGTGAAATGTGCCATATTCACGGATCACAAGAGCTTGAAATATTTCTTTGAGCAGAAGAACCTGAATATGAGACAAAGACGATGGTTGGAACTAGTCAATGACTACGACCTAACAATCAATTATCACCCCGGCAAGGCAAACTCAGTGGCTGACGCCTTAAGCCGAAAAGGTACTGCACAATTGGTATCTTTAATCACAAAGGAGGAACAGCTGATCAAGGATTTTGAAAGACTGCACCTAGAAATTGTCTCACCTTTGATGAGAGAAAGATGCGAAATGACAGCTTTAAGTGTTGTGCCAGATTTAAGGAGAAGGATTATTGAGGCACAATGGAAGGATGACGAATTTGAGAAGCTTCGTCAGAAAATCAGGATGGGAAAAGCCAAAGATCATAGTGAGGCACCTGATAACGCACTAATACACAGAGATAGAATTCTTGTGCCAAACAGTACAGAACTCAGAAACAAAATTATGAGCGAGGCTCATGACACGCCGTATACAGCCCACCCTGGTAGCACTAAAATGTACCAGGATCTGAAAAGAAACTTTTGGTGGGACGACATGAAGAATGATGTGGCCATGTATGTCGAGAAATGCCTGACATGTCAACAGGTAAAAGCATTACATCAACGGCCATATGGAAAATTGAAACCATTAGATATCCCAGAATGGAAATGGGAACATATAGCCATGGACTTTGTCACAGGCTTACCGCGATCCCAGAAGGGTAACGATGCCATTCAGGTAATCGTGGATCGTCTGACGAAGAGTGCTCATTTCTTGCCAATCCGAATAACACACGGATCAGACAAACTGGCACAACAATATGTCAAAGAAATAATCAGGTTACATGGAGTGCCAGTAACTATTACCTCCGATCGAGATGCGAGGTTTCTGGACTAGTCTGCAAAAAGAACTGGGAACCCGTCTAAATTTCAGTACGGCTTTTCACCCGCAGACTGATGGTCAATCAGAGAGGACTATTCAAACCCTCAAAGATATGCTGAGACCGGTCGTTTTAGACCAAGGAGGAAGTTGGGAGCTAATTTTACCACTGATTGAGTTCGCTTATAACAACAGTTATCAGGCGACCATCGGCATGGCTCCATATGAAGCTTTATATGGGAGGAAGTGTAGATCTCCACTTTACTGGGATGAAGTAGGAGAAAGGAAACTACTTGGGCCAGATGCTATTGGGGAAATGATTGAAATTGTCA
>JAPKLW010003958.1:0-26763 GCA_026898455.1 Plectranthus barbatus
CTAATTTGTGATAGTGTACCCCTATTGATGGTAGATCATCATTTTTGTGAATTAGGATATTTAGTAATTTGGTGGGATAGTCTTGACACTTATATTAGGATTGGAGAGCCCATTGATTGATCTTAAATTTGGCAGCATGTATTTGTCACTGATTGATGTCTCTTGAAATTGTTACAAATGAGGTGGTATCATGTGATTTGCATTAAACATGGCCTCTTTTTTACAATTTCAGTGACATTGTGGAAAACTTTTACATCTTGTGAAAAGCCTCTAGCCTTGTATTCTTGAATGTTGAAAGTTAACTGTACTTGTTGAGCTAGCATAGACAGGCAATCAAGAATACAGAGACGATACAGACCGAGCCAGCGTGAACCAAAACAGGAGTGGCATGAACGATGGGCTAGCTTGCAGAGGGTGGGCAAATCTGAACTGCACTGCTTTAGCAATGCCGAAGTTGAGAAACTTGATTCCCAGAGTGATGACGCATTCTTCCGCACTTCTTCTCATAGTGTCTGCAAGTAAGTATGTTCATATTTTCATCAGTCATTTGCATATCTTAAAACCATAGAGCATATGGATTTTGATCACTATCTTAATTAGAGGTTGAAAGTATACCTTGCGATAATTCTGTCAAAAATGCGGCCAGATTGAGTGCTAAAAGCAGTCCCACTAAAACGACGATGTTGTGCCAACTATTCTTCATTCCCTTCACCTTCTCACCCTCATAATCCACCCATTCTAACTCCATTTTTCTCCTTGATTATCACTTTGATTTATTGCTTTTTTTGAAGCAGTGTGTATGTTTTTGTTTGTGGACAGGGCTATTTATAGTTGATGCTTTGATCTATATTGACTATGGAAACGTCTCTCCCAATCTTAATGATTTGTCAACCAGCTCTCGTAAATGATTATTAATTGTTGCTATTGATTTATGATATTAAAAAACATCAAATGTGCTTTTATAAAGATGGAATCTTGTTGATGAGTTCTTGTGGTGCAAGGAGTCAACGTTGTGCATGATATATGAAACTATTCAAGTCTAAGAAAAGTTTGGGAGGAACGCTACTACCTCATTTTTTAAAGGATATATAAATATATTTGAAGTTTTTATAAATCAAGTTAGCCAAAATAATATTTTTCCAAATAAAATGGACTAAGTTGTATTAAAAAAATTTATTTGGTAAATTTGAACTTACCCATTTGATGCACTTAGAGGAATGAGTTAAAAAAAAATTCAATTTGCACTTTAGCATTGTATTTATATTACATTTTAAGTAATATTGTTATTGCACAAGGGGATCCGATTAAATGGATGGTTTCTTGTTTGCAATCATCAATTAAATTGATATCATCCAATTTGTAATTTCTGAAATGGAGTGTAATTCTTATGAAAATTTAACCAAAATAATTTAGTGTAATCGATTGGGTGAGGAGGTTGGTTTTTTTTTTTTTTTTTCGATCCAATATGGAGTTGAATGGTGTTAGTTTTTGTATAAATAATTAAAAATTCCCATTTCATTATAACATGAAAATGCCATTTCTTATGAAATTATATTCTCAATTCCCCCAAAAGTATAATATATGAATTTTTTTAATTTTTGGATATGAAATTGATGTAATCACTATTATGATGATGTTAAAAATTAATTCAAAGAAGTAAATTTTTTGGTCGGTATTTAAATAAAATAAGTCAAATAAATTTTATTTAAACAATTGTGGGTCAAGATCCGACCCATTTCCAGATTAATGTGTGAAATTGAGTTGGTACGGGTCATGATCGAATTGCAACAATCCATTTCCCGAAAAAAAGAATAATTTAATGATTTTATGGATTGGGAATAAAGTCAGGATTGGATTGGGAGATTTTTTTTCCGAAAATTTTGGTAATTTCGCTGAAAATTAAATCAAAACAAATGATATAATCATTGATTTCAGAAGAAAGTACAGTTTAATAACAATTCTAAGGCAAAAACTTGCGTTAGGCAGGCCTAAACGTTTTAAGCGGGTTTTATCCTACCCAAATGGGTTCACTCATTCCAAATAGGGTATATTATATGGATTTAGGTTTGGGTTAATGGATAAAACCCGCTTAAATTATGGGTTAATGGGTAAAACCCGCCTAAGTCGTTTAGGCATGCCTAACCCAAGACCTTCCCCAATTCTAATATTTTCTTGTCCTATGCTTTCATAAGAAGGAAGACTTTTGTTATGTATTTTTTTACATATGGGGTATTTCAAAATTCAGCTCTAAATTTTTTTAAAGCAATGCATAATAATGTTAAATCAAAGTTATTGGTAAGGACGACAATCTCTGATTCGACCCGATAATTCGACCTGAACTTAATACGAAATTAAGGGGTTGGGTCAATTTTGTGTTGAACCTACGAACTTAATTAAATTTCGGATCGGGTTTGGGTCAATTTCGGACCGACCCCGCGTAATTCGAATAACGCGCAAAATTAATCAATTTTAAATTTTAATGTTATACTAACTTTACACTCGCGCGATGCATAAATTAATTATATGTTGTTTTATTTTACAATATTAAATTATAATTAATTAAGTTATATATCTTAACATTTTTAGCAATTCTTTTCAAATATGTTTGATTTTTATTCATCAATATTATATATAATGTGTTATAATATAAATTATTTTTTTATATTATACGTCAAATTATATGTATATATATAATAAAATTAAAAATAAGTATAACTAACACAAATTCTATGATGTTCAATAAAAAAATTATCTCATTAAAGATAGTATAATTGTATTATTTAAAAAAATAGTAAATATAATAAATTATATTTAAAAAGTGACAAATATAAATTATTATATCTTTTAATTATAAAATATATATTTATGTTATTATAGAATAAATAAAATAATAACAGATAAAATATTTTTGTTCGGAACAGATTTTCACTATTCTCTTTAAATAGATAAATTATTTAATTATATTAAAATATAATTATTAGGTTATAAACATACTATATATATATATATTTATATTTATAATACATATATTTTATATTATATGTCCAATTTTTTATATAAATTTGATAAAATCAAAGCAAAAATAGATAAAACACAAAGCTTATAAAAATAAGAATTTATTTTACAAAATGAACCTATTAAATAATTGAAATTGTAATTACTATTTATTGAAATATGTGTATAATATAATAAAATATATCAAGTAAGATAAAATTAAAAAAATTAAAAAAATTGATGTGATGTTGTTGAGGTTCGAATTATATCGGATACGGAGCCCCGAGAACTACACAAGAAAACTGTAGGAGACAGAGACAATAAAATAAAGAGAAATTAATTAGACCCGATTAATGATACAAACGACCGAATGTATGAGGGCATTGAGTCATTTCAATAAGATTCAATATGTAACGCGAGCTCTCTTCTAACAACGTGTAGATTATATCGAACTGTGCGTGTGATAATGCCTCCTAATAGATGCCGTGAATCGGCGTATAAGAGGGATTTTTATAGGGGTTAGTGATCTGGGGTTCTTTCTAGGGTTTCTGCGAGCCTCGCCAAGACGTTTAGCAGCGATGCCCGGAAATATTGGGATCGTTGAGCAGAAAGCGATTGATCCTCCCCAGAAACTCCATGGGCTAATATCTATCCTCTCGTTACTCCCCTTTGACCGTTAGGCGACCGTTGAGCAGTTCGAAATATGCCTATTCAACCCCCCTATAGCAATCGGATTGCATTCCTTGCTGATCGGACTGCTTTGCATTGGACTGCTCCGTTATTTTCTCGTGGGCCGGTCCCTTCGTTGGACCTACACAAAAATAAATTGGGTCGCATGCTGGACTTTTAAGTGGCCGATTGAGTTCGAGTCCCAATAGATGCAATGATTTACTTCCGCGCTATGCGCGAATTAGATTTATGATGTCTTATTTTATGATATACTAATATAAAATTAACAAAGTTATTTATTTTAACAGTTTTAACGATTCTTTTTGACTATATTTAATTTTTATTCATTAACATTTCATATATTATAATATAAGTTATTTTCTATATTATACGTCAAACTATATATACATTTAATAAAAATAAAAAGAAATATATCAAACATAAAGTTTATGAGATTTGATTTACTATATAAATATTATATTTATATTATTTTCAAAAATAATAAATATAATAAATTAATGAGATAAGATAATTTAAAGAAGAAATGACAAATATAAATTTTTATATTTTTTATTGTAAATATATGTTATAATAGAACAGATAAAATAAAAAATTCTGTAAATATTTTGAGGGAATAGTTTTTTTTATTAATGGGTCGTTTAGGTCATTGTTGGGTCGACCTGAAAATAAATAGGTTGTGTGGAATGTCGTCCTACTCCGCCCCCGACGACAAACCATCAGCCCCACCCGCACCCGACCGCAATGAACCTAGTCCGCCTCGTGCAATAAACCATCAGCCCCACCCGCACCCGCACCCGAACCCAATGAACCACGGGTCGCCTCCGCCTCCTCCTGTTGGAATTGTATACATAAAAATATTATGATTGGTATATTGAGAAACGTTATGTTTGATATAGTGGTAATCATTAATGATTTGCAATAAACAACTCCTGTTTGAATTAATATTATCTCGTCGATAGGGAGATCATACGGTGTGTAAGAGATCACAGAAGATCGTATAGATCGTTCGACCTAGCGAGATATAAACAGTTATCACAATTGGGACATTTTCTGGTTTGGCTGTCGGTTTAGGCTGCAAAACACAAGTCCTATAAGTGGTTTATCTTGACTGCTTTGTGTGACTGATACATCTCAATGTATTAATAGGATCAATAGTGAGATGAACTATTATACTTGACATATAAATGAATGAAGATCTCGGTAACTTGGTCGGAGCTAAAGTCTATTGAAGGCTGAGGGGCACACATGGGTTGACTGTCACTTTGACTTGTTATGGTGGAGAGTCTTACATGTACTCATATATCTGCATCTTGGGTGATGACAGTTTGTGTGAGGTTTCCTCAAACTGGATTTAGATAGCCATATTCGTTTCAGGATCACGAGGTTTGTTATGCTAAGTCATACAGGTTGAATAACTGATTCAAGCATAAGCGATAAGGGTTGAGTGGGTACTACTCAGGAATAATAAGAGATCAGTTAATTGCAGCTAATCGTCATATTCTGAATTAATTAATGAATGTATGAAACCTTAAATATGAGGATAAACCAAGTCAACACAACTCATTCCTAATAAAGTGACAATAAAGAGGTAGACCAACATTAATTATATGGTGGCATGAATTAATGTTTATTAATTAATTATATTCTAGATTGAACATGAAATTAATTAATTCAAAACTCACTTTATTAATTGAATTTGATTCTTGGTGTTACCAAATAATGCTTTGAGCCCATTAGGGTTTATTAAACCCTAATAGCCCAATCTCTGGATCTATAAATAAATCCGTTCTCTCACTTTCTATATAAGTTTGAAGTTTCAAAACTGAAACTCTGTAGGAATTGAGGTATTTTTTACGTGACATTTAACTCTAGGCTGATTTAGTTAGATAAATGAGAATCTCTGGATCTATAAATAAATCCGTTCTCTCACTTTCCATATAAGTTTGAAGTTTCAAAACTGAAACTCTGTAGGAATTGAGATATTTCTTACGTGACATTTAACTCTAGGCTGATTTAGTTAGATAAATGAAAATTGTATATTGAAGATTTGAAAAATAATTTAATTATTAATATAGAAGTTAAATTCTCGATTTAAAATTGAAATTTTTTAAAATTCTCAATGTTGTAACTGAATTGAGAAATTTTTATATTTTTCAAATATTTAATAATTAATTGACGAGAATAGCCTTGAGGATAAGATATGCGAGGGTAACCGACTACTATTCTAGAAAGAATATCAATACATTTACTTAGTTAATTAATTGAACTGAATTGAATTGGCATTTCGAGAAAGATTTGTGGAGTAATGTCGTCCTACTCCGCCTCCGGCAACAAACCATCAGCCCCACCCGCACCCGACCCCAACGAACCACGGGTCGCCTTCCCCTACCAACCGCCTCCGCCGCCCAATCCCAATCCCAATCACAATCCCTCCTCGCCTTATGCCCCGATCGCCCACACCCACAGCAGCAGCGGCTCCTTCGGTTCCAACCCGCCGCCTCAAGGGTACGGGTATTACCCGCACCACCATCAGCCTCCGCCGCCGCCGCGTCCGGACGCGTACAGCTCGTTCCCACCTGGAACCCACCCGGATGTGATCCGGAGTTTCCAGATGGTGGATAGGAACCAAAACGGTTACATTGAGGAACTGGAGCTTCAAGAAGCGCTGGCTTGGAATTATCAGCGATTTGGCCGAAAAACTCTGCGTTTGCTAATATTTCTCTTCAGGAACCCGCGAGAGTCTTCTTCTATAATCGGTTGGTTCATGCTCTTTCATTTCTTTGTTTATGTTCGATATTTCAGTCTCTGTTTCTTTCATATCTCTGAATTTATTTATGCAATATAGTGATAGACATTTTTGTTATTTCTGAAAAATAAAACTCAGTTTCTTTATTGCTAACTCCTTCATGTTCAATTGAGTGTGTGAAAACAATGTTATTGGGTAGTTATGCAATTTGTCTAATTCAGGTGTCTATGTGAAATTAGGGGCAATTTTCTATCGTGATTCTGGTATATAGATGCGGTAATAAGCTTTTTTAATTCAAAAGTTGATTTTTTGTGAGTGTGAATTTGGGTTGTATATTTGATTCAGTGATTCGGGTTTTGCATCGTCTCTAATATCTTTTATAGGACCAAAAGAATTTGCAGAGATTTGGAGTTGCCTTGGCCAATGGCGGGTGAGTACAAAATACTATGAATAAACTATATTGAAAGCAGGTATTGTACGATATAGTTTGGACATGCTTCAGCTTTGCTCAAGGCAGTTCTCATGGTTGGTGTACATTTTACATGGTCGAGGCACATGACTCTATTCAATGTACATGCATTCGTGATATTATTTGTTTAACCAAGTAAAACCAGAACATTCATGATAAATGGTGTGAGAAATGTGTTCGCTTGTACTATTCTGGAGATGAAGACTCACAGTTGGTGATTCTATTTCACCAATTTCTATATCCATGCTTGAAGTTGTATTTTAGGTTTGGCTGATGAATGTTTTATCTGGAATAGACATGCTTTTGTAGATTATTTTGATTGATTTATTGTTACTGTATATAGAAATAGCTTGCTTTTTGCATTTTTAGAAAGAATTGCAAGGTGAAGAAGTTGTTTGCGCATATCTGTTTTTCTGAATGAACTCCACTGGAATTATGACTGAATTTCTTTTTGTTAAGTTGCATCTGGCTTCTAGATTCCAACTTTCATGGGCTATGGATTGTGACACTATTGATTTGTAGTTATAAATGTAGTCTATGGTCTTCACTTTGTATACATGGGAGCTGAGGCTTGAACAAGTAGAGAATAGTAAATTAGTGGTGTGTGAGTATATGCGTAATTGTTGGTAATGATGATGCATAATGCATACCTGATGGTCAACTCTCCTTATCTCAAAATAGTGGTATTCAATGCATTTTTTGATGGTTTATTTGTAGTAACATTGGGGAGGCCTAAGCCTAATTTGAAGTATGATCAATTATCATCTCTCTTACTACAACCTAATTTTATTGATGTGTAACTGTCAGTTTTCTGGGTAGATGATTTTTTGAGAACATCAGGGCGGGTGGAGTGTCCTATTTGATGCTATTGTTTACTTCTTTCACTATTTTTAGGCAATCTTTGAAAGATTTGATAGAGATAGGAGTGGGAGAATTGATGCTATGGAACTGAGGGATGCCCTATACAGTCTTGGATATGCAGTACCACCTTCTGTTCTGCAAGTTTTGATTTCCAGGTATGATGATGGCAGCAGGCGTACAGTAGAGCTAAGTTTCGACAGCTTTGTTGAGTAAGCTCCTATTCTTATGAATATAAGACCAATTGCTTTTGCTCCAACCCCAGCTGTATTTTAATTGGTTTTCTTTTCTGGTTTAGGTGTGGGATGATCGTGAAGGTGAACGACATAATGCTTATGCCTTGGTTTCCTTGCTGCAATCCTTTAGCACATATTTTCTCCTCGCCATATATTATGATTTTCTCACGTTACTCTGTATGTCAATCCATTTTCAGGGTTTGACGGAAAAGTTCAAGGAGAAAGATAAGCAATACACAGGATCAGCCACACTAACTTACGAGGCATTCATGTCCATGATCATCCCATTCCTAGTTGCAGATTAGATCTACCGCTCTTTATTTGGTTTTGCATGGGTTTGAACTCGAGCTCGAGCTTCGTAGAAAGAAAACATGTCTTGTTGTTGCTTGGTTTGGCGCCTATCTGTGATCTGTAGAGGATGTGCACTGTACATTGATGATCACTTAAAAGCTATTATGATGGGTGATTGGTTTAGGTTTCAGTTTTTATCATTCCTAGTGTAATTTGAAAATATGTTTGTTTGTTTGATTGTATTTATGGTGAATAAATATTTATTTTGGTTGGTATAATGAGATGCACAATTAAATTTAGAGAGGCTTTTCACTGTAATTATAATATAGTATGCTGTAATTGTATCCTACAATTGTAATTATTATGTGTGTTAAAACAACACCATTAATGTTGGTATTGAGAAAATGAAGTATGAAAACTTTAACATAGTTGTCCTAATCATAGCTCCCTCAACCTCAACGCAAACATGTAATGCATGTTTCTTATGGAGTAGTTGGATGTTCTAATCTATAACTAGATTCCTTTTATTGCAAATGGATTCCTATTCCTCTACTTGGAGTTGGGGCAGTCACATAATATGCTAGGAGTATAACATATATATCATTTTGTACACATTGAAATTGATCAAGATTGTACCATAATCAAATGGTGTATAGTAAGACAAGAATAAGCAGTTAATTAGTTACAAATGACTTTTATTTCTGAGTTTATGTGAATGAATAAGCAGCTATGTTTAACAGTGAATCACACACATATGGTATAAACTCTTCCTCCATAGAGGATTTGTACAACAAAAATTTCTCCAGCTTTCACCTGCGAATAAAAAAATACAAGTAAAACGAACACCACATAACATCGAGTAAAGACAATGCAAACACTCTCGGAGCATCACTCCAGTTGATGCCAACATATTCCGTTTGCAGAAAATGAGAAGGAAATAAAGACAGCAAAATGCCATGGCCCTCACTCCTAGAGACAAGAAAATTAAATAAAAAATATTGATCATAGACTATGACTGAGGCTCCTTTCATGATGCAGCTTTTGTGTTGAAAATGGGAACCTATCAGCTACCGCAGCAAGACTCTTGCAGCTACGATGATTGACAGAGACCCCTCAACGCATTTATCACTCAACAAACAATAAAAATCAAGAAATGTTATCATTTAGGCAATCAACAATCTTCTGACAGTTGTGAAACATATTTTGTGGTACAGTATTTCTGATGGACTTCAAATGTTAACATGGAAATGAATTGTCTATATTTCTTGCCACTTATTTCCATTTTGAAGCATACAATAGGATTCAAATGTATTATTGCAACTAGGATGACAGAGACTCCTCAACTAAGCAATCTTATCCATTAGGTAACCAATAAATTGATTGTGGTCATCAACTGCATTCATTTTCATTAGGTATATTCATACTGCCCTCAAGATTACTTGGAACTATACTATACATTGGGGTATGAATCTAAATGGAACTAGATCCCTATAAATTGTAGCCTCAAACCGAAATCTTTCTTATGGAGTCGCTTCTAATGTGATCCTCAAACTTTAGATGCTCACTAGCTAGAAAGAAGTAATGCTTACATTTTCTTCAACTTGTTTCCATTTCAAAGCCTTGGAACTTTTTAAGGCACACAATTGAATATCACTTCATTTGAAAAATCACAGATTGCATGATCCTTACCTCCTAAGTTTCCTGTATAATAAACCAGGAAAAGGATTTTCGAAGTCTCGTTGTCTCTCCATCGTTTGCTTCCCTATCTTCTTCATTGATGAGGTGGGTTTTTGCTATAGGGAACATAGCAATGATGCTATAAGAATGAGCAAAAAACTCAAGAAATGCATGCCCTGAAAATAAGTAAAGAGAATCAGTCAATCCAAACATGTGTGAGCATCATATATATATATGCATACATAGAAGAAAAATACTAGGCAAGAGTAACTTGGGCAGACTACAACACATTGACTCACATTTTTCTTCGAAGCAGAATACTCCATCCGAGGGAGATAACCTTGGAGGCCAACATTATACACAGGAGTACCATCAGGATAAAATAATCCATAGTTTCGTTCAGAAACCGGACCAGGCTTTAAGTCCTCATTAAACAGCGCGAACACATAGATGTCTACTGGTACAGATGGTTTAGCCGGGGTCCCCTGATTTTGCTCGATACGTTTTAGCAAATTACCATTATACAATCTAGCGTTTTCCGGGGTAGCCCCTACCTCATTCAACTCCCCTTTCGAAGGCCAACCTGTCTCAGAGACTTTAACTTGTATATCTGTATGGCCCATTGCTTTGATTGCTGAATACACAGCATCTATCTGCGCATACAGCATGTTATCATAATGCAAGTTGGTGTTCGTGTCCACCATTCCAGAACTAGGCTGGAAAAGTGCATATCCTTATAAGCAAAGAAAGGATATGCATTTATGAGGAACGGGGAATGTGTCTGTGTATGGAAATTGAGAATGCTCTGAATATACTCTGCAAGATCCTGCCTGAATGCACCCGCGGAAGGTGGGAACGAGTTAGCTAAGATTCCGAAGGAATGAGCAGTTGTCACGTATATCTCCTTGCTCAAGCCAAGGTTGGCAAGAGCCTCATTCATAGTCTGCATAGCTGGGAGCAGATACGACATCAGCTGAGTGTTGTTACCCGTGAGAACCTCATTTCCGACAGTGATGCACTTGATCTTGGTCTGTGAGATGTAAGGCTTGACGTGCTGCTGGAGCCAGGCTTGAGCTTGAGCTTGAGCTGGATCCGACATCTTCTGCAGATACTCGTTCCCTAGTCCGATGACAAACTCAACACCGGTGTTGGCGAATGCTGACAGCACATTTGGGTCTGCATCATAAAGCTTCACCCTGGTTATGTTGAGAGAGCTGAGGAGGGAGACGACGCGTGATGGGGCTGGGAGATTGTTGGCTATCTGCCCGTAATTGATTCCCACTCCGATGCTGTGGATTCTAACAAATGAATCTAGCAGGTGGAGAGAGAGCTAAATCAGTGCACATTTCTTGAGGATTTTCTTGGCTGAGTAGTTATCATCAATCACTTCACCACTTAATCAAATCTAAGATTAATACCATCAGAATCTATGAATTTCTAATGCAAGAAACATAATCTATCAATCACTTGGAAGCCCAAGAAATCACTTCGACTTTTCAGTCTGCTATGATCATTAACGGCAGAAATCGTGAACAAGGGAAATAAGCAACCAACTGTTTACATGCAAAACTCAAAAACACTCAAGATTTCAACAAACTAGGATTAAAAATCCAATATTTTCTTGAAAAAGGATGAGGAAAAAAGAATAGAAAAGGAGAAACCTGAAAAAATGAGGAGGAGGAGGAGAATCCTGCAAAGGGTGGCCATAGATAGCTATGTGCCAACTCTCTAAAAAAATTCCTGCCACGACACGCTGCTTTATTGTTGGATATATATTTATATAAACTTACATAATAATTGAGAAACGATTTTTTCCAAAAATAAAAAATCTCTCACAGTTGAGTAAGGTACAGGATTTTCTTGCAAATAAAAACGAAAGATAGCTGCCCTGCCTAATTCCCGAGATTTTTTTAAACATGTTTTCCAGTTGTTTATTTCCACGTAAGATTCTGGCTTCATCTGTGTTCTGTAATGAAATCTGATTCCCATTTTCTTTTTTCCAACTTTATTTGAAGGTCTTAATCAAGATTGAATGATGAGAGATAAATTGCATCATCTGTGACAGTGAACTGTTGGAAAGAGTGAAGTATCCCCATCTTTTCTTACAATGACATCAAGAATCCACCTTTTATTTTTTTTTCATTATCTTATATTATGCTTGTCATAATAAGAAGATAAAACGACTAACAATCTCATAATCAATTTTCATTATCTTATCTTATGATTTCGACATGACATGGAGACAAGTCTCCTTTCTTACTATATTAAGTATAAATTTACTTCTCTCTATATACATATATATATATATTTAATTATTTATATATCATATGTATCCATATTTCCAATAATTTTCATTTTCATTCAAAAATTCATATTTTTGGTATACGTAGATGTGAGATACTTATACGCCGCAGTTATGGGACTCATGAAATTGAGGGATTTTTTTCTTGGGTTTCGCGGCCGAATAATTAATCAACTAACAATCTATATTTATAATTACTATTATGCATAAAAATTCAACGTGGATAAAAAGGAAAACTTAAAGTTTTTTTCGTAGAAGACAAGCAATATTTTTGTCTTGTTCTGTAGCACGAATCCACCACTAAAGGTATCCAATTAATCAGATGTAGAATTCAATTAAACCGTGTATATTCAAACCAGGAACACTAGGAATTTCCGGAGAGAGATAATTATGGAAGTGTAGAACTCAAAACTCTAATTTTAGTCGATTTGATATGAACTGCATACAAGTAATTATCTTATTTGTTTCCATATCAATTCCATTAATTAATAATCTAATTATTAATATATTATCAAATATATATTAATCTAATTAGAACAAAATCTGAGTTAAATCTTTCAAATCCCAAAAACTAGTGAAAAAAATATTCGACCAATTTGTATACATAGAAAAACAAAGAATAAAGAAACAATGGGTTGGATATGTATCAAAATCAAACCAAAGAAAGTAACCAAATTACAGTACCTCTAATTTTGTAGGGTTCATATAATATATTATTATTATTAGTATTAGACAAATGAAGGATATGAAGATACATATTTTCCGATGAAAAACCAACGTTGAATGGGTGGGAATCGTGGGATGGATGGTTGAGCCCATGTTATGTACTCCTTCTGTCCCGTTGAAGTAGTTTCACTTCCTATTTTTGTTTGTTTCATAAATTAGTTCCACTATCCTAAAATGACAAACTTTTTCGCACTCACCAATAAAATATTAATTCCACTACACTCACAACTTTTAATCTTCGAGCTAAAAAGAAAAGAGACTACTTATAAGGGACGGAGGGAGTAAATAAATTTGGGATGGCGCAGCAAAGCAAGTGCATAAAAAATAGCCTTGAAAAAAATTGCAAATGTGGGAAACTCTTTTTACTAGTGGCCTCCTTTATTCTTATTCATATATGTGCCCACCAGCATATCCCTGTACCCTTTTTTATTGCCTCTACAATATCCTGATATATAAAAGCAGTTGTTCATAGCTTTTTTCTCTTATAAATACAAAGGTAGTAGATCAAGAAAATAGGGAGGGTTATTTTGAAAAATAAATTTCAAAGCAGCTAGCTGATCATATAGCCTAACCAAATCACCATAAACTCAAACTGGTGTTCTCTTAATTTCCTGCTAAGGATAAAACAGTCTTTTTGGACCATAAATAATCAGGCAATAAATTTAAATGAAAACAATAACATGTAATCACTGAATTGCTATAAATAGTAGATAGATGGCATGAGATCTTCTGTCTTATTTTGTGTTCTACACTTCTACTCCCTATTCCACTATTAAAAAAGTTATTTTTTTATTTAAAAAATGGGGATTCTTGTATCCTTTCTTTTTTCTCTTTCTATTTTTTTATAATAAATTTAATTTTAGCCTTTTTAATTTATATTAATACTATTTTAATCATTTCAATTTTATTTTTATCAAATTTTCTTAAATCCCATATTTTGTGTTCCGTTCACTCTTCCACTATTAAAAAACTTATTTTTTATTTAATATTTTATTCTAATCTTAATTTATTATAATTTGTTAATTTTTTATAAGTTCAACTATAGGGTTCATCCCACTCAATTAGGATATATAATACTCCCTCCGTCCCACTAGAATAGGTCCACTTACCGAATTTGGCGTCCCAATTAAATTGGCCCCTTTCCAAAAATGCCAACTTTTTCACACACAACAATAAAATATTCATTCCACTAACTCATTCTACACTCACAACTCTTAATTTTGTTCTGAAAAATTAATTAGACTATATTGTATTATACTTGATTTTTCATTTCGTAAAAACATTTATTAAAATTAGAAATCGAGACAATGAAACACTAAATAGAACACCATTGTGGAACAGAATTTGATCCGATTACACAGATTTACGGCTATTTATATACAAATATCTAAATATCATAAATTATCTAAATGTCATAAAATATCTAACATAAATTATCCAAATATCATAAAATTAAATTATCTAAATTATCAAATATAGTATGTTATTTCAAACTATGATATTTAGATAATTTATATTAGATTTAAAAAATATCATAGTTTGAAATATATTTGAATATTTTTCCCATTTAAAATATAGTATAAATAAAATTGATTTACAGGAAAAAAAAAATATTTGTATACAAATAGTCGTAAGCCTGTGAAATCGGATCAAATCATCTGTTACACAATGGTGTTCTACTTAGTGTTTCATTGTCTCGATTTCTAATTTTAATAAATATTTTTACGAAATAAAAAATAAAGTATAATACAATATAGTCTAATTGATTTTTTAAAAAAATTAAAATTTTATAAGAACATAAATTATAGTTATAAGTTAATCAATTTTAATAATCAAATTTTAGTTAAAAACTGAAAAATAATTACTAAAAAATATTATATATCCTAATTGAGTGGGATGAATCCTATAGTTGAACTTATAAAAAATTTAATAAACTATAATAAATTAATATTATAATAAAATACTAAATAAAAATAATTTTTTTAATAGTGAAAGAGTGAATGGAACACAAAATTTTGGATTTAAAAAATTAAATAAAAATAAAATTGAAATGATTATATTAACATTAATATAACTAGAAAAATTAAAATCAAATTTATTATGAAAAAAATAGAGAGAGAAAAAGGAAAAAGTACAATCATCCCCATTTGTTAAATAAAAAAATAACTTTTTAATAATAGAAGAGAGAATGGAACACAAAATAGGACAAAGAATCTCATGCCTAAATACACAGCCAGCATTGCAATATATGAATCAGAAACTCCACCACGATCGTGATTATTGGTAAAATAATATGTAAGTTCAAGTCCACTATATATATGTTCATTCTTTGCATAGTTTTTCACAAACATACACTGTTGGTATATTTAGTTTTATTTTTATTTAAAATCTTAAATTGAAGAATATACAAGTGAAATTGTACTAATGTATTATTTTTAATTTTTTATTTATAAAAAATTTATGTTTAGAAAAAATATATTTTTGTTTAGAATTACCCAATTTTAAATTATGTGTTATTGTGATTTCAAAAAAGTATTATAATTACAAGATAATGAACTATTTTGTTAGAAATGAGCTTCAAAATAAACCTGACAAATCTAATACAGCATAGTTAAAATAAGAAAATATTATATAAATTTTTATCTATTATTTATTATTGAGTAATATTTATCTACAGATATACTTAAAAACAGAAATTAAATAATTTCAATTTTATCATTTTTCCTCTCAAAAATATCAGATCATGAACACTCATTTGTATTCTAATTTGGTTTTATTTACTAATATCTTATAATATAATATTAATATTTACAATAAACAATAATAACAATCTCAACAAAATAACATATTTCCTAATTTTTTTAGTATTTTTCTAATATGAAAATATTTTTTTTATGGATAAATTCTGTAATTCGGTCTCCTATTTTATTTTCTTGGCTTTGTGATATGTTTATTAAATTTATACATATATCTATATTTATTTGGTTTTTTAATATAGAGAATAAATTAAGAATAATCATATTAATGTATAGTTTCCATAAATACAAATTAGATTTTCTAAATAATTAGTATAGTATATATATACAAAACAATAAATATTTTAATTGAATTTTGATATTATAAAATAAGATATAAAGTATTTGGTGCAAGCCACATGTGTAAATCTAGCACATATGAAAACTGAAAACAAGCCTAAATGTGATGTATATTTAAAATAAACTTTTAGATATGATTAGGGAAGGAGAAAAATATCGAAATACCGAAATATTGGATATATAGTATCTAAATCGTAATTTTTGGTAAAGTATTATACCGTATTGAAAATTTTCGATACGATAACGGTATGTCCATCATAATGTTGAAAATATACTGGCACATACCACACCGAAAATATAATAATATTTTTTTTTCGAACAATAAATTAACAATAAGATTATATAGATTAAGAAAAAAATTAAATCTTCTATTTTCATCTAACAATACTATTGATATAAATATATTTTAAATACCAAATGAAAAAAAATCATAAAATTAAATTATATCAAAAGTTTTCAGTATGTTAACGGTATACCGAAAGAATTATAAGATAAATGAGATATAAATTATGTCATACGAAAATCATATTGAAATCATTCTAAAAAATTCGATATACCGAAGTAATTGTATATAAATTATCTCATACCGAAACCAAACTAACTCATTCCGTAATCAGGGACGGATCTAGAAATTTAAAATTGGGGTACAATGCTTAAATAAAAAAATTTGGGGGTACATACTGAAAATATATATATAAATAATATGTAAAAATATATATAAATAATAGTAAACAAATATATTAAATAAAAGAAAAAAATATTTTTGGGGTACAACTGTACCCCTAACCTATTGAATAGGTCCGCCTCTGTCCGTAATCATATCAAAAATTCGATATGCCGAACTATGATATACCGAAAACTTCATTACGATAACAGTATGAGTTCTACTAATATTATAAATTTAAGTAAGATATAAAATATGAAGAAAAAAGTCTAATATACAGTAGTACAGTACCGAACCATCCCTAAATATGATTAGGTCTAACCTATTTAATCAAATTGGTTACGTACTATTTCATCCCACCTAAAATTTTTTGTATGCATTTTTACTTTAATATCAAAACATTATCTAATTCTAAATATTAAACATATTTGACAAGTTTTACAATATTATCATAATTTATTTAAATTTTAATTCTGATATTACAAACTATTATTCAATCTATATATTTTTTATTTAATAATTTATACAATATGCATTATTGCTACAAGAATCAACATGTTAGGTTTACTAAACTTATTTTTAAGCATGAATTTTCATTATTTAATTAAATATAATTTTCCAAAAGTCAAAATTTATTATAAAATATCATAATTTATTTCCATCCCTAATCGCAAATGAGTCTAGACTAGTTTTATAGTCCAAGTTGGTTGTTGATTATAATAAAGTTGAACTTTTATAGGACTTTCTCACGGATAAGATTGATCAATGATAAAATAAAATTATTTTAATCTAGTTATCTCATTATATAAGAATTAGAATCCTTATTATAAAAGGATCAACATAACTTTTAGTCTATTATTTAAGATTCGATTTCTTATTTTCTTTTTCATTAAACAAATCAATGAAGCTATCATTCAATTAAATCTTTTTATAACGCATGTGAAACCGATTCTTCACAAAAAGTTTGATTCTAGCTTGCTGTGTGTGTAATGGCGAAACGGCCGCATATGGAGGTAAATTCATGTTCATGCGGAATTTGTTTGTTTGTTTATTGTACGGCTTGAATTAATCTTTATTTTCTAGGGTTTTCGAATTTAGATGTTTATCAATTCGAATTTTGCTGATTTGTATGATTCATTCTCAGTTGAACTACGGAATTAATGCACTCCCAGATGAATTATTGGTTAGTATACTATGTTTCTTGAGTTTGAAAGAAGCGGCGGCTACAAGTATACTTTGTCGTGGTTGGAGACACTTATGGACTTTTACAGATAAACTTGATTTCGATGGCACAAATTTCTATCGGCGAGTTTGGCTGCCACCGGGATGCTCCAAGAATTATGCTGACATATATGATCACTTAAATTATGCTTTGCCAGACTCCGGAGACTTTAAGGAAAGTCGGAATTATATAACATGGGTGGATAATATCTTAGGCATTCATAAGAGTTCTAGTATTCAAGAATTCAGGGTAGATTTCTTTTTAACTAAAGCCCACAAACATCATATTGAGAGATGGCTTAGATTTGCTGCGGCTAAGAAAGTTGAGAGGCTTGATTTGAATTTGAGTTGGAAACCAGGGTTTTTTGAGGTATTATATGCTTGGCCATCGGAGCTCTCGACCAGTTTCAAACATCTTCGTCAAATGCGAATGCGAATGGTGAATTTAAGTGGTGAAGATCTTGAGTTGTTGTTGGGCACTTGTCCTCTCCTTGAAGAATTATCTGTTCGTTTCTCCAAAAAACTTGGAATTGTTAAGATAACTGGTCCATCTCTAGCACTCAAACGCTTAGAGATCGATTCTTGCCACGTGATATCGCTCGAGATTCATGATGCAATTAACCTTGTTTGTTTGATATACCTAGGGAGAAAGTTGCAGCAATTTGTTCTCAAGAATGTTCCCCTGCTGGTTGAGATGCAAATTGGAGGAGCCATAGTCGAGTGCATGAAAAGTTTTATTTTGATGTTTTCAAGCTACCTTCCTTCGTTGAAAAAACTTACCATAAATTCATTTTACACATTTTTCATACAGGAGAAGGTAAAGATAGATGGATGGTGGAACATTAATTATTTTCTCTCATGATCAAATTAAAACTCTTTCTTGATATTTGTTTGTGTTGTTCAGGAAGCTAAGATGTTCTACAATAATGTGAAAATGAGCAACCTTGAGCAATTGGTATTCAAGTTCTATAGTATGGCCCCCTGCAAATTCAAATCGGTGACTTATTTAATTCGTGCATCACCTTTGTTGCAAAGTTTTGTATTAGAGGTATGTATATAAGAATTGAAATTATAGTATATTATATTTTTTTTTACATAATCTCTCTTTCTCTCTATATATATTTCACTGATATATGTTGGCACTGTTTGGAGGCATACGGTGGTGATCACCCAGGAGAAGAAGGTTCCTTCTTCGTGAATACCTTGGCTGAAATGGAGGGGTGGAATGGCCATGAGTATCCTCATCTAAAGAGGGTAGAACTTGTTGGTTATCGTGGTACAATTCTCGAACAAGAGTTAGCTATCCATCTCTTACAGAATGCTGCTGCACTTGAGGAATTCATTGTTGATCTACGCAAACGAGACAATGCATGGATGATCAATAACGTCTTCTTGCCTAATGCTGTCACCGGTAAGCTACCCATTGGCTACCACTGCAACGGACAAGACGAAGTCATCAATGCTATTAAGGCTCGTGTGAAGGACCAACTTACAATGAGACTGCCTTCAACTCTTCAACATCTCAATCTCAAAGTTCTTTGAATTTTTTGTTTCTAATTCATACTGAATATATTTATTAATTGTCTTTTTTTTTTTTTTAATCTCGTAATGCGTTTTGAGGTTGTCTTACTTAAATCAGGTGTGTTAATGATATGAAAAATATCTTCTAAAAAATCAATCAACTTGCTTGCTATCAAACGTTTTCATGTCTATATAAGTAATACTGCACCCTTTTCCTTTTATGCCATTTATGAAACATGCATCACCAGAATTGCATGTATATTGTTGGCTATCTGCCCGTAATTGATTCCCACTCCGGTGCTGTGGATTCTAACAAATGAATCTAGCAGGTGGAGAGAGACATATCATAGTTATCATCAATCACTTCACCACTTAATCAAATCATAGATTGATAACATCAGAATACAGGAATCTATGAATTTCTTATGCAAGAAACATCATTTATCAATCACTTGCTGCCTTTAAGTAAAATTCTTTCCATCAAACACAATCACTTCAAAAAAAAAAAAAAAAAAAAACTATAAAACTTGGAAGTCCAAGAAAACACTTCGATTTTTCAGTCTGCTCTGATCATTAACGGCAGAGGGAAATAAGCAACCAACCGTTTACATGCAAAACTCAAAAACACTCAAGATTTCAACAAACAGGGACTAAAAATCTAATCTTTTATTGAAAAAGGTCGAGCAGAAACTGAAAAAGGAATAGAAAAGGAGAAACCTGAAAAAATGAGGTGGAGGAGAATCCTGCAAAGGGTGGCCATAGATAGCTATGTGCCAACTCTCTAAAAATTCCTGCCACGATACGCTGCTTTATTGTTCGATATATATTTATATACACTTACATAATAATTGAGAAACGATTTTTTCCCAAAAAAAAATAAAAAAATCTCACGCGGTTGAGTAGAGTAAGGTACAGCATCTATATATATTAAAACAAGGATGGAAACAAAATATATAAATATTCAGTTGCATCAATTGTTTATTAATTTAACTACTTATTTCCATATAATGTACTGTAATTATAATTAATTGGATTGATTTTCCTTAATTATATATCAACTAAGGGATTATTATTTTCCTTGATTATTTTAATACTATAACTATAATTATAATACGACCAAATTATAAGAAAAGTAGGAGCGAAAAATTAAATATTAAAATTAATCTATATATTTTAGCAAAATATGTGTAAATCAATTATATTGTATTTCCTAAATTATTATTTTTTTATAATATCTATAGGAACTATAATTAAGATTCAATAAAAGGGAAATATTTATCAAATCGAATTTTAAAAATTATTCTTAATTATATTTTAAAATATTTAAGATACATATATTATGGCTACACACAAATCAATTAGATTAACTTTACCTTAATTACTATGTTACTATGATATGCCTAAGAATATATCATAATTTTTTTTCAAGAAAAATATAAAAATCAAATTAGATTTAGAAATTCTACATAATTTTTGTTTAAAATCTCCCAATAAATATATTTGTTAATTTGGATAAATCAATTAAATTATTTGTTTCCTTAATTATTTTTTCCGTATAATATGCATGTGCATTATAATCAATTAGTGCAATTAATATAAATCATTACCGTAAATTAGGACAATTAATGTTATGGTGATTGAGGAAATTTTGAGCAACTTATATATGAAGGAAATCACACGTATAAATATTATTGTAACGCCCCCAACTGACCTTCCCAATTTGGGGTCGCGTTACATTGATGTTTCAGGTTTTGTCAAATATTTTCTTAATCAATTAATGCGGAAGACTTTAAAGAAAACGAAAAAAATTTAAATACCATAAAAGTGTTACTTCGAGTCACGAGTTAAATAAAATATAATTTACACATGTCAAAATATGGGAAGGATAAATTTTCAGAGAGTGTAGTAGCGTGTGTGTAACATGGCGGAGATATGCATATGATGATGCATATCTCAGGATCTAAGAGTTTACAAAATTCTTCACTTTGCTCGTTCACACCCCTGCTCACCCATCATCACTGTTCAACCTGCGTATTTTAGAAATAATACGAGGGGTTGAGTAATAATGTACCCAATGAGAAACATGGCCGAAAACATACATTATATATGAGAAAATGTTATTCAACTCACACAGATAGACATGAGGTTTTGTTGAAAAGAACCATGCTATCTAAAACATTTTATTTTGCACGTGTTATTTACATGTTATCATATCTGTTTCAGTGTTGTAACTGGAAGTTGGCCGACTTCCAAGTTACGATGATCAGTTAGGAATGTAAACACACTCAACCTACTGTCATCTAAGTGCACTAGTCTCAGAAATCCATTTTGAGACCCGATTGTTTAAATATAATTCACCGGATCCAAACACTGGAGGGCACTCCGCCTCATTCCAACAAACACATGGGGACAGTTCACCCAATTCAATATCAAGATCATATCCGTTATAGCCGTAGAGACCTGACTCATTTAGGATCAGACTACATCTGATATTCAACGCGTCCGAAGGAGAAGCCATTCGATGAGAAATTTTTTGGATTATGGAAAAGATGAGAAGATAAGAGTTGTGATGTTTAAGTGACCCAGAGGGAAGGTATTTATAGAAAATTGCTAATCATGACTAAAAAGGGAAAATCTGTCAGAAATCACAATGATTCGGCTCTCGAAATACGAAACATCGCGAGTAAGGGAACCGACGTGTATGCATGGGGAGTCAAATCAATTCAGCAGTAACTAGTAAGGGTCATTGCGACGCTCGAGGCTTTCATCATTATTGTCCCGTTCAGCAGAATAGCAACAGAGCTCCAGTAGATATTCGATAGTTGCTAACGTATCAAGAGAAGTCAGCACACTCCATGAAAGTAAAGGTGTTGAGACTCATTATTGTCTGATATTTGTTGAATATATTATCTTAGCACACCCAAGATCGAGGCGGGATGACTCAAAATTCAAACTTGATGGGACCCGAAAAGGCGCAATTAATGCTCGCAAAATGGCTGCGTCTATTGAGGAGATGCCACGTCAGACGCACTCGAGTACTTCTCGGAACATGGGCAACCATATGGAAAGACACATCTACTCTAAGCCATCGATCTAGCTCTCCGCAGACCTCTCACCAACCGTCAGATCGCATTCAGAAAATTAACCCTACTGTTTACCCCTTCTCTCTCCACTTAGAAACTCAAAATAAAAATTTCCATACCTTTGCATTTTCAAAATTTCAAGAAAATACTTTGAATTCCTTCTTTTCTCCTTCGAAATCTCCCTCCGAAAATGACTTCCAACCCAGAATCCTCATCATCCCAGAGGTCTACCTCTAAACGACAACGTCATGAAATCAATACACCCTCTCTGTACTGCTTTTCGCCAAATTCAAATGAACCCCTTCATGCGAGACATGCACCAGGATTCACAGGGATCACCAAGAAGAAAGATATTGATGAATCAATACCTTATGACAACTAGTAATGATGACCCGGAAGAAAGAGCAGACAGGACACTCAAAGGAACAAAGGTGTTTAGCCCAAATCATGAAGGATCGTATTATGTATAAACGTCTCACTACTGAACATTTTCCATATTGGATAATGGAGATACTCAACAGCGAACAGGTAATCCAGTATCTATCCGCTGAACCCATGCATTTTCATCCGCACATGGTTTCTGAATTTTATGCTAGAGCTATCATGAGTAAGAATGGAACATCATTTAAGACTTGTGTTTATGGGAACATTATTGAAGTAAGTGCTGAAGTTCTTGCAAAAACATTTGGGCTTCGGAATGAGGGGGAACATGTATCTCAATACATAATAATTGATTATGATGAAATGGAAAGGCGATGGAATATATGGAAGAAGCCTGAGGGAATGAAAGATAGAAAAGGTCACGTCATCTCGTTCAAGGCAGCAACGCCCATTAACTCTCTGAGAGATGAATTCAAAATTCTTGCAGAATTAGTGATCAAGATGTTTTAGTGCGACGTTGGATCATATTCCGAGCTTTCTGCAAAGAAGTATGCAGTAATGATGGTTCTCACCGATAAAATTAAAGGAAATTGGGTGGAATTCTTCTTTGAACGTTGGGCAGAGCATGCCCGAAAGAATGATCATATGTCCATAGATGGAACATTCTCGTCGAATGTTAACTTTGGACTAAAAATCAGCAAATTTCTAGAGTTAGTTATGCACCCTACAAAGATTGATCGTGGTGTGGAATTGTTATCTATTGATTTCATTCCAACAACGAGGAAGGGACCCAATCCTCTAGACTACAGGAAACCAAAGAAGTTAACTGGCAAGTCCAATGTCGATAAGGATAAGCCCACCTCTGATGAAGAAGTGGACGAATGCTCCTTAAGTCAACAAGTGTTGCAACCAGCAGAACCCGTACCTCCTGAGAAAGTAGCAGAATTAACCAGGATTGCTGAAACAGATCGCTCCTTCCATCAACTTGAAGATATTGTAGCACTTGTTGATATGCCTCATGACAAAATTGATGAGATTATGGAGAAAAGGGCAGCGGATCAGCAACCACTTGTATTAGGACAACTTGCTCTTCCCCTCCCTGCTGCACAAGGAACAGAGGTTGCTCAAACTGGTAGGAGGAGATCTACTCGTAAACGACTCTTTTCAAATGCTGAACTCCAAGAAGCCGAAAGAACCGAGAAGAAACAACTGATAACCAAGCTAATCCTGAAAAAAGAGTTGAATTACCCCTGTCTTTCTGAGATGAAGAAGAACGAATCAAAGTAGTATGTCAGGCTAAGAGGAAGCGTGACATTGCCAGAAAGGAACAAGAACACAAGAATTTCAAGAAGGAAATGCAAAGAATCACGTTCGAAGGAAGAGATATGAGTTTTGAACGGGTTAAGCAATCTCACGAAGAATGTGAGGCACAAAAGAAGATCGTTGTGACACAACAGCAGAGAAAGAAGCTGCTGAAGACTTTAGCAGATCAGCAGAGAAGGGTAAATCAATTGTCAATTCCACTCAGGAGAGACAAGAAGTGGATGTTCTCGTTAAAGTTGATACAACTTAAAAAATTAACCCTAAAAAAGATGGCATGAGTGATGAAACGCTAAACGCGGCGATCAACTCTGGAGCATTCAATACTACCGAAAAATCAAAAGGCAGCAAAATCCAGATTCGCGAACCTACCAGCAAATCGAGCATCAGTGATAATTCACGAGAGACAAATCCAAGCAAAAAAATAGATGTTCTACCTCCCAGGGATCAAGATACAGGACCCTCAGAAACCACGAAGGAAATTGAGGATACCATCATGACTACTGAGGAACTCCCTGCTAAGGATAATGTTGCTGGATCAGGAATTGAACCATCTGCTAAAGACGTGGCTCCAAAGAATGCTGAAAGTTCTGCTGCTAATGCTGAAATGGTTCAAGATTGTTGGGAAATTTGTCTAAGGTTTCCTTTTCCCAGCAGCCTACTTGTTTAGATTATAGTTTTGGTGGATCAAATCCTAAGTCCTACCAGCGTCAGTTGTCTCTAGATAGCTCTAGATCTCAAATGTAAAGTCCTGTTTAGGTATTTTGAGTTGTAAGTCGTTGCTGATCAAGACTCATGCTGACACTGTTCACCAGCATGAGAAGCACTCACCAGTGGGAAACACCTCATCAGCAGGCGGCTGACAAAGACTCATGCTGACACTGTTCATCAGCATGAAGTAGAGCTTACGACTGGGTACTGTTCACCAGTTGGGAAGGATTTCATCAGCAGGCGGCTGACAAATCTTACCACCAAATTATGTGTTTCTTCTTACACTATTCACCAGTGGTGATTCCACCAGTCACGGGAGATTCCAAGAAGAGTTAGCATCCAGACATTTGGTAGACTTAGATCATGCCAGTGCCAGTCACCAGCAGAGACTGCCAGCACGAGATCACCAGTATGATCTACCAGTCAGATGCTACCAGCAGAATCCCAGATTCTCTCTCCCAGGCCTTAGAGACAAAAAGGATGATTCGCTGAGGAATCGACTGACACAGAATGACTTTAAAGAGATAACTTAAAGTCTATCAGTCACAAGACGCCAGTCTCATTCCTCGTACTGACGAATAGTGCCGTTCTGACATAAAGAGATCAATGTCAGATAAAGCCGTCGAAAGTATGGCGCTTTCCGGAAAAACCTACCTGCCGCCGTCATAAGGACATCCAAGGACAGAGACCTTTTCCGAATGTGTCCAAACGGCTAGAAGTTTGAATGGGATCCCGCATCTATAAATATGCCGGAACCACCAACATTCAATACTCTCTGCCAACTCTCCGGATCTCTCACCTACTGAAAGTCTGAAAATTTATTACGCTCTAGCAAGCAGAAGCGCATACAACTTTCGAGGCTTTTCTTAAAGCTTTCCGTGTGTTGAATCTTCAAACACGAGACTTCAAGCTTCAAGCTTGTAAGTTATAGATCTCTTTGGTGCTCTTTCTCTTCGAGAAAGATCACAACAGCTCCTGTGCCTACCAGCACTTGAGTTATTCCGGGCATACCTTGCCGCAGTAAGATTGACGTTCTTGGGAGAACTAAACACCCAACTAGCTGTGGAGGTTGAAGTGACGTGCTCACACTCCATCCAGCTGACAAGAGTTGAAGAAGGAACCAGGACCGGGAGCGGTTGATCTAGCGAAGTGGTGGACAAGGGTCGCACCAGCTAGAGATAGATCGTAGGCTACCTGTAACTGATTTCTCTAAGTGAATTTCCAGTGCTACGACTGGAGAGAGGGCGTAGATCATTTGATCGAACCACTATAAATCCTTTGTCTTTTATCAGTTTTCTGCATTAAATTCTTATTTAAAACCCAGCACTCAAGTGCTGGTGTATAATCTGAAAACTGATATAATTGTGCAAACAAGGCTAAAAATATTCTAAGTCTTGAGTTACCAGCTGACGAGCCAGTCGCCAGTCAGCTGAGTAGCCAGCGTGCAAGAAAATACTTAATATTATTTCCGCTGCTAATATTTAAACTCTGATAAACCGGGACCAACAAAGATGCTGAAACAATTCAGGATGCTGGAACGGTAGACAATGCTGAAGCAGTTCAAACTGCTGAAGAAGTTCATGCTACTGAGGAAACAACAGTTGTTTCCATGGACACCGACGAAGCAGATGAATTTATGAAGATAAAATAAATTAGATGGGCTGTAATACTCCAATAAAATAAATTCTAATCATACTTATCTAATTGATTATTCACTAACTAATTCTCTTGTAAATTATTAATTAACCGTGTTCATGTATATAGCTACAAAACTGAAT